>VMDO01020225.1:0-37977 GCA_007922755.1 Pedetes capensis | reverse complement strand
TGGTGTTCCCAGGTGGTCTCCCATCCAGGTACTAACCAGGCCTGACCCTGCGTAGCTTCTGAGATCTGACGGGATCGGATGCCAAAGGGCTACAGCTGCAGGCATATATGTGTGTGTGTGTGTGTGTGTGTGTGTGTGTGTGTGTGTGTGTGTGTGTGTGTGTGTGTGTGTTCAGCCAAATGTAAAGCTTCACTGACTTTCACTTATGCTTCAAGAATATATTCCAGCTATATTAGATCTTTGGTCATTTGTTCATGTGAAATCTGGTTCAAATGAATATCAGGGAGAGCATTGTATATCATTTTGATGAGTCTGCCTTTGAGCAAACTACTATTACCTATGAAGATGTTAGCTGATGGTACCTTAAGACTTCTCCCCCATTAAAATGTGTATGATCAAAATACTAGACTATCAAATTACCTGATTCCTAATCATGGCAAATAAAGATACCATTGGCAAATAGAGATACTATTTTGGAAGTGTGATGTCCTGCCCATTAACCATCTAATCTCAGGATATAGGCTATCACTTGCCCAAAAATCAACTTCATTTTTGAATTCTGGTTAGGTGCACACTTTACTAAGCCAAAGAAATAAAGTACACACCTAGTGCCACAAATAACTGCAAAGGATGTGGGGCTGAACAGATGTGCGCATGTGTGGGGAAGGCAACTGTAACAGCATGACACATGAGTAATCACAAGTGGTGGATAAAAGAGTACAGGGCAATTTCTTCCTGATTCTGGTCAGCATGCATGACAAACCTCAAGAGTTCTTTTTCATTTTTGAAAATCTTCAAAGTCAAATAGCTTACATTACTTCTGGGAAACCTCTCAGGCAACTGCATATAGTTAAAGAACTGACTACATGGCATTAAGCACATACTTTGCGAAGTGTTTGCCTGGCTAATTCTCCTTGGGAATTTACCAGTTTTTTCCTTCTGGATATTCCATCAGATTTTTCTTTTAATTTTAAAGAGAAGTGTTCTACCTGGATGCCACGTTTAGTCAAGATCCAAACTCATTTTAGCTTCAACACCTTCTATGAGTCTCATATATTTCAACTTCATGCAAGGAGGAAACATGTGGGCAGACAATTCAGTTATTGTAAGTATTGTCATTTTGCCAGGAAGTTCTTTCACTTAGTTGAGTCTAAGTGTCTCTGCTGAAATCTGAAACACATTTCCTCTTCAGCAGACAGTGCATCTTGTTCCTCTGTGCTAGAAGTACTCTCTTAATTACTAGAGACAGCGAGAAGGTTGTCACTCAGCCTCATATCACCAGTAAATAATGCCCAGTCACATTGCCTTTCCTTATAAATCCTAGTTTGCAATTATCTTATATTCTACCGAATAGTGCATACCAATTACCATTGGAATAGATGACCTCAGAGGATATTCGAGTTTATACTGAGAACTAACAAAACTTTTAGCCACTACCCACTTTCCTGCCCTTACTAACCATAAAAAATATTAGGCCATTTGTTTTTACATAGCGTCCACCTCCCAGGGTCTTTTAGCTACATGATATATGTCATCTATTTTTGTTATTTCCCATTTTCTTAAGAGGGATCTCTCAAAATCAGTCCTTAGGCTATGTCCAGTGCCTGTTAACCATTTGACTACCAATTTCAAATCAAAATGTATGACAATAAGCATTTTATTTCCAGAAATTCTTCATTACAAAGAACAGAACAAGATTAGCAAAATAATTGGAATGCATAACATGGGTTTGTAGAATACCTTTTCCCACCACTTTCTTGATTTTTTTGTCAAATTCATACACACTCATTTTTTGTACATATGTGTCCCAATGACAGTGAAAGGGTTAAAAATGCACATTCCTGGATGGAACGAATTATAATTGCCAAAAGGTGTATCCAGGAGTTCTACATTTTAACAAGCGTTAATCAACTTGATACAGAATCAACTTATGTGAAAGTTCACATTTGAGAATCTTCCTTGAATGGTAAAGGGCAATACCATAAACTCCAAAGCCAAACTAGGGGCCTTGCAAATATTTACTGTGCTTTCTTGTCTTCACTACCTGTGTTCTTGATTATCCTTCAGCTTAAATTGTACTATCCTATCTATATCTGTTGAAATTCCGTCTAATTTTCAAGGCCACTATCAAAAAATGCTACCTTCCTCCAGGATGGGTTTCATTAGTCTGCCTGGTTGTGATCACATTCACCTATGAACTCCCATAACATTTTATTTATATCTGGAATGTGTTTCTTCCTAACCCATTCCACAAAATTGTGAGCTCCTTGACAAAAAGATATTTTAGTGAACTTTATACTCCTTCACCCACAAAATGCCCAGCTACTTAACATGTAGTGAGAATTCAATTAGCTTCAATTAAGTTTATTGAGGACCTAGATCAGAGCTTACGATAACGGGAAGACCCGTTTATATACCTCAGATGCTATGTTATTTGGCAGGCAATTTGAATAAACCTTGTTTTGCTGGCTATTGCTCAACTTGTGATTCATAGTGAATTTCAAACCTTCTTTATCTATACAAGGTTAAAACACCAGTGGAAGTACTAAATTACTTTTGGCAGGCACTATAAAACACTGAACAGGCAGTTTAGAATTACATGCAGCCAAAAATCTGCCTATCAGTGTCCCCGGTTTTTACTAATCTCAGTGTGTGTATCCCAACTATTTTTATAAGACAAGTCACTATTTTACAAAGTTCTATTTTACACATTAAATTTGAAATATTTTCACTTTGTTGAAATGATGAGAAGATCACAAGTTATGTTACAGTGGGAAAACTGTATGTATTTCCTGTTCTCAGTGCTGAAATGGCTGTGGGGATTTTCCTCAGTTTTTCTGAATGTTCACCTTGTGTCTCAGACCAGACATGAACATTTGGACAAGAAGGGGGATTTTTTAAAGGAAAGGTATGAGCTTCCAAGCTTACATAAAATAAACTAAAGTCCAAGATAATCAGATCCTTCTGGCTCTTTTCACTTTTTTACAGTCCTTCTTGCATTTTTTTCTTTGAGAGTGTGCCCTATCCACGGCTTCACAGGATTAATAGCTTGTGAAAGTGAAGGAGTAAACCAGCCTTATGTTGTCTGGTAGAAAGACTGGAAAATAAAACCAGACCCTAGGGTCTCACCCCATGATTGGCCACGATTCGGGTGTAGGTGGCTACCTAATGTGGTGTGATGTTTTAAGGGACCAAAAAGCCTTCCTTTAAGAAAAACAAAAAACAGATAAAAATGTTTCAAACTTGCTGGCTGGAGCCAAATTTCCTTTTTCTTAAGGATAAGACTTGTGCCTTGTGGAGAGAGTCCAGGCTGGAAATGCCAGACTCTTACCTTCAAAGATTGGGCCCAGGAACTCAAATCTGGCAACCTTTCCCAGGGAATCTCAGTACCCCACACAAACTCAGAATTTCTGGCGCTTGAGTAACAGATCCCAGAGCTTTTGCATTCTTTGCTTTCTGGCTTATTCAGCTTTTTCCGGTCTTTGTGATTAGTAGCTTTTTCCTCCACAGTTCCTTGTGTTTTATTTATATCTTGGGGCCATTTTCTCTAGGCTATTATCCAAAATCTATAGCATTTTGTTTTAAAGGGCAAAAGGGTAATACAGAAGCCTCTAAACAGGCACTGAGATCTACAGAAACTTCAGAAAGAATCTTCATAAAAAATGGCTTAAAGTTTAAAATTTCAAATATTAAAATAAAAGTGATGACAATGAATTATTTACTTCTCAGTAATTACTCTAAAAGTGTGCATGGAGGTCTCAATATTTACCCTTAAAATGTGCATGGAAAACTTTATATCCCAAGAGCAAGGCAATTAATCTAAACCATGCAGATCTCCTTCTTGTATTTTAAATGACAGATAATACTTCTGCCCTTAGATTAGTGTTTGAGGGAAGTAAGGGAGGGAGGTACAAGACGTTGAACACTGTTATCTCAGATGATTGAATGTAAGTGTTCCCTACTGGCACAGATTTGTCTTAATTTTCTGGATCTTGATGGTATGCTCTCTCTAATATTCAAGCTGAACTGAATTCTAATTGGTTACTTCTCCATGTTCTATCTTGTTTTCTATTATTTCAGGGTGTATCTCATCAATTAAAAGACTCTGGAAGAGCTGACTATGTATCTCACTTCACAAAATGAGCTTCTATAATCCTTGAGCAGTCACAGCATGCCAGGACCCACTATTTTGGTCCTATAGTTTCTCTTCCATCGGCATTACCCTCCTGATTAGTAGAAGCAAATCAAGTGTTTTATCAGCTCTAGCTTCCCAGAGGCATCTTTATGGTTCTTGACATTGGAGTGTCATTAAAAATTAAGAGAGCTGGACTCCTTGCCTGCTCTTCCACCAGTAATAGCAATTCTGTGTATGTGCCCCCTGGCTTAGGGAGAAGCATAGAGGATGGCACACTATGGCTAATTCATCTTCTGGCCAACTTCTTCATCCTTTGTAAGACACTACATTTAAGAACAGAGCTACGACTGTAAAATGTTAGAGGAATAGATATCTGTTGCCCTGAAGCCACCTCCAAAGGAAAGGAACAGGAGTGAGGTAAGAATAATTCTAGATTAACCTCAAAGCAAGACTCTTGTGACAAATCAAGTGTACCCGCAATCCAAGAACCCATGTAATGACATACTCACTTGGATATCATTTTACCTCAAGTCTGGAATAAGTATTCCTTTGATGCAAAACATTGAACACCAAATAACACTGTAGATCCTCATCAGAACTGTTCCCACATTTGTCTGAGATGGCCTCAGACCAATGATTAAAAGGAGATGGCGAACGTTGAGTCAGATGGGTCCCTTTCATTTGGCTCCCTCTCTTTTTCCTACAGTAATGGTTTAGGTACTAGATTCACAAAGACATGAAGACATTTCTCTCCTCCAGGCCTGGAATCAGGACAGACACTGGATCTTGATACATGGGCAATATTTGACTGGAATTTTGAATATTTGTACTCAATGAATAAAGTTCCATTACTAAGTAATTTTTCATTGAGTGGCATTATTTGCAACATTTTGTTAATTTGAGGGGACTCCTTATTTCAGTGGAATAAAAAGCAGTACAGCTCAATTTGGGATCTAATGAAGGAGGATTGTTGCATGCTACTGTTCTTTGGTTTTAAAATAAATATATCATTTACTTTCTATAGCCATTCCAACCTGGGTCTAATCTCATCACATCTTAGAAGCTAAACAGGGTCAGGCCTGGTTAGTCCTTGGATGGGAGACTGCCTAGGAATACTGGGTGTTTTAGGCTTGGGAGAAGGACCTGGCAGCCTACTCCCAAAACAATCAGCCATTGAAAACCCTATGAATAGCAAACAGCCCCCGGTGTGGCACAGTGTCAGGTAGTGTTTCATTCTGTTGTACACAGAGTTCCTATTAATCGAACCCAACTTCACAGCACCTAATAACAGATATTATTTATCATTTTCTTGAAGTTTATAGTTTGAGTTAAAAAGTGCCTAAGAAATCTACAAGAGTCCTTATTCTCAATCTTCTGTAGATGTTTTTAGAGAAAGACTATGAGCTTTTATACTGGGTTAGTTCAAATAACTGATTGGTATATTCTCCCTAAAATGAATAGGCAAGAAAACAAGGTATCCTTCCTGGCAACTGTAAACTTGTTATACATTTCCAGCATAACATCAGTAACACCCAGCAATATTGCAGAATGATGAACAAACGTTCACATTTTACCTTTGTTTACAATATTCTGACCAGAGCAATAGCCCTACTTCTTTTTTATTATGTTACATAGCATGACTGTCTTATTTTACTCTGACACATTTCTGCAATTTTCTTTATCAGATACAAGTTAAAGCATCTGTTATGATATTGCACAAAACTCTTCAAGTGTCCGTATTACAGAGGTCTATGAACCTGACATTCATAGTTCTACCTCTTTCCCTAGCCCTTCTGAATGCCTTAGGTTTCCAACATGCCAGTCTATTCCAGCACACAACATGCACTTTACTGTCTCTGATTTTACCTTAAATGTCCTACCTCCACTTTCTCATCTTGGTTAGTGAGAAAACTATTGAAAAGAAAATTTTGATAATCTCCCTTGCTCCTCCAAGACTTTCTTGTCACACAAAATGGAATGAGCCCTCCTTTCTTGAATTGCCATGGTATGTTGCTTATACATCTAATATAGCTTGATGTTTTATGGTATTTTTAGTTGACAATAAAAATCACTAGATTGTAAGCTTTGTTGAGAATGAGGACTCTGATTCATTCATCTGCGTATTTCCCACAATTCTTAGATTTTCCTAGAGTCTATTAGTAGACTTCTAGAAAAATGTCTGTTCAATGGACAATATGAATGTCCATGCATATTTGTAGAACCATTTGCTTAAATTATCCGGTTCTGTATAATCTTTACAGTATGCCATTTAAAGAGTATCATTTTAATTATTTATATTGACCACCAAAAAGCTTTTGGAGATCACAAAGGCCACCTTCCTGAGAACTTTCCTTTTTTATTTACTGGTAATTACATTTGCATCTTTTTCTGTGCAGGTATGTATTCCCACTCCCCACTCCCCCAGGGAAGTTTGCTTTTCTTTATTAGTCACTTGTCAATTGATAAATATAAGTGCTCTGGACATTAAACCATTAACAAATTAGGATTTCCTACATAGTTTTGCAAAAAGAATCACAATGTATTCACTTAAATGTTTACAAGGCAAATGGAAAAACTTCAGTAACAACCAAAACAAAAGTACCTCCTTCAGACCAATAGCGACCTTTTAAAGTCCAGGTCCATATAACCTTTTAAAAATCATCCAACTAGGGAGTCACTATCTTTATCTATAAGTCATGAGATAAGACAGTATGTAGCTCAAAACACATTCACTGTCTTTTTCAAAAATCAACTCTTGGGAATATATATTTAATTGGCCACATTGTGTCATAATCACAGAAAATAAAAATGAAAGCAAATCAGAGTAACACATTTTTACCTCTTCTATACTTGCATGTACAAAAATGGAATAGAGCACACTCCTTTGTGGCAATACGGTGCTATTTTTACTTTCTCTACCATAGCCTACAGCCTTCATATGGCAGGAAATGACAAATCCCTCCACCTCCACTGAGTACCCAAAAATATGCTGAACTAGTCCCCAAAGATATTTGTATTGTATTATTAAATTTACCTGTTTATTTGCTGACTTTTCTGTCATAGGCTAATTACTTACCTCTACGTCACTATCTGCTCTGATTGCAAGATTGAACTCTTGGAACAACAGTAAGCCTATGTGATTAATTTGAGTTAGGGTAAATTTAGAAGTAATTTATGAATTGGTTTGCTATTTATTTCTAATTCTCTTCCCTTACATGCTCATCCTAAAAAAACTAAAGAAATAAGATTTTTTAAAACCAAAGCAGTGACAACAAATAAAAGGAATATTCAATGAATGATGTTATTTGTGATATTTAGTTTTTGATGTAGTGCATTGGAGTGAAAACTAAGTGACTAGCCACATCTTGAGATTTATTTAGATGGAATTTATTGAATTTTCCACTTGTTTTCTTTGTAACATTTTAACAAGTGTTAGAGTAAGGATATTTACCTCCAAGTCATGGCAAATAACTTTAAGTTAGATGCCACTATTGTACTTACCAACTTAAATGTATGTCAGTGAGAAGAGATTGGAAACATAACTCTTTGACAGTTTGGAGGGCCATTTGTTCATTTCAGTTATTGCATTAATGACAGAGTAATTACAAATATAAGAAGTCTGGTTATTTGTATTGTAAGATGACCACCAAATTGTCATGCTTTTCCATCATTTGTTCTGTGGTTGATCCCTAATCTATTAATCTACCTGTGCATCTATTCATCTGTCATTCAGACAAACCTTCACAGATGGCATCACAGTAAAGTTAAAAGAAGTGGCAACCACTCCTCAGAGTAAATTTCTCTAACCTTGAGAACATCACTGGTACCACTAATAGCTCAATGTTTCAACTTTAAAATCTTCCTTAAATTTTCCTCTATCTTCTCTGTTACTGAGTTCATCTGATCTACTCCAAAAATTGTTCTGATCTACCTTTTTCTTTGCCTTATTCCTACATCTCTATAACTGAGTTCATTAAATTCCACAATGTCTCCAAATTATGCCATTGATATATCCTACATACCACACCAAGATATATATCTCCTATAATATCCCTTACCTAGTAAGATGAATAGTATTCTCTATTTGGAACCACTATATCTGGGAAAAGTCACCAAAATAAAAAAAAAGAAACTCACTCATAAATGTGCACATGCACACACACACACCTCACACAGCCAAAACCTGTGTTTCATCAATAACTTGAAACTTTTAAAATGGGTTTTCTTGCAGTTATAATATTTTCTTTAAACAAACTATTATAAAGCAAGTATCTACATGAGTCTGTCTCTCTTAAATTGTCACTTTGAAAGGCTATGTGCTTATCCTAATTATACTAAATGCTGGCTACTGTTTCCAGGAAGAAATAATTTCAGCAATTTACAAGGAATATTTTACACATCTATATTTTAAAGTTCTGTTGTTTGCATTTATTTTGTTTTGTTTTCTCTTTGCATGCTAAGAGTGGTTGTTGAATATTCTCTCCCTTTCAAGCCAGAGGGTGTATACTACTCAGGAAATTTTTGGAATTCTTTAGAATTATACCCAAAACTTGTATCACATTCTTTATAAATATCCTATGAGGGACTTTTTTTTGTCTTTTAAGGGTAGTTGAAGTTTTGGAAATAATCAAAAACCACGCAAAGTCAAGCTTGATCAATAAAGTTCAAGCAGAAAAATGTCATTTTTGGTCAAAAGTAAGTTATATTGTTTTAATGCTCATTTTTTTCTTGATTGTTTCAAACCAGTTGGCAAAGACAATTTTGAAGAAAAAGTCATGAAATTATTTGGTGAAACACAGCAGCATTACGTTAAGCAGATAGCTTTGCAAAGTGGCAATTTTTAAGGTTACATTTATTCAAAGGCAGAAAACATGACCCATTTACTTAAAGTAGTCCTAGCAAAGGCAAATTTGCACAGTGAAGACTACTAGATTTAGAGTGAAATGCTTTGAGTTCTTGTCCTATCTCTGCTATTGAATGTCCCTGTTACCCTGGGGAAGTCGATTTCTCTGGGTCCCCATTTCTTCTTTAAAATGAGTATGTTAAACCAGATAACTTTTAAGGGCAAATCTAGATCCAATATTTTGTTATTTTACTTGTGGGTTTTAAGTAAGCTTGGTATTCTGTGTCATACATATGTATTCATATGCATACAATAGTAATTATTACATAATGTGAAATATTTAGTAAATAGTGATGCATCATTTATAGTAGGTAAGAGCATGGAATCTGGAGCAGATCTTCCTAGATTCAAATCCTGGCTCGGCTACTTCCTACCTGTGTGAATTTGGGTAAGTTACTTAAACATTTTTGTGTCTTACTTGCCTCACTTGAGATGTTAAGTAAATATACTAAATATACTAAATAAAATGAATGAATTCTTAGAATGTTAAGCAGTGTAAAATAACTGTATGCATATATAAATGCTAGGACAAAGACTAAATGCTGGCTGCTGTTTCCAGGAAGAAATAATTTCAGCAAATTACAAGGAATACTTTACATATCTATATTTTAAAGTTTTGTTGTTTATGTTTATTTTGTTTTGTTTTCTCTTTGCATGCTAAGAGTGGTCATTGAGTATTCTCTCCCATTCAAGCCAGAGGGTGTACTTTGATAAGGGTTTGTAATGACGATTAAGCAATGGAAATGCTGGGGGCCACTGTGGCATATGCTTATAATCCCAGCAACTCAGGAGGTGGAGCCAGGAAGATCATGAGTTAGAGGCCAAAGGGACCCTGTATAATTCTGTGAGACCCTGACTCAAAATAAATAAATAAATAAATAAATAAATAAATAAAAACAGCCTTGGGTGGCAGCCCTATGGTTGAGCACTTGCAAAGTATGTGTGAGGCCCTAGTTTCAACCTGCAAGTACTACAGGAATAAAGATATGAAAATTCATTTGAGTTTCCTCAAATTAATTTGAATTTCGTATCACAACAGAAATGCAAAGATCACCCAGCACATTCTTCTGTTCATACCTTCAACAGAGGTCTAGTACTTCATTTGAGCCAACAGATGATTACTTTTGACAATAGAATTATGCCATTGGCTGTGTAGACTCCATCTATCATCAATAACTAATATTTAAGTGTTACAACTATAATATGCTGTGCAAAAGTACCTGATTTTTTTCTTTGTTTCATTGAGTTTTCACCTCTACTTATCCTGGTTACATCAGGGGAAATGGCTCAAATGATCTAAAGAAGAGGGTCTTCCCTCTTTTAGGAGAAAATGTAACTAGAAAGAAAAGATTAAGTAGCTTCAATGTGGCTTCCAGATGCACATAAACCCATATATTACATACTTAGGTGAAGCATGCACATATTCACATATAGAAGATATGCATAGTACAGGAGTTGTTTTGGTTATTAAAACCCTGAATTCCTGGCTGAGGATAGAACCTAATATCACCATAGTTAAGGTCATCCCCCCTGTCCCATGCTTGCATGACCAGAGTATTTATTTTTCTTCTGAACTTTTAAACTGGGCTCAGACGCTAGACATGTGCCCTAACAATGATTAGATATCTAGTCTGTGTTTGGGTAACACACTTCCAAGAATAGGCATCCAGAACAAGAAGTCAAAAACATTACAAACACTTCTCACTTTGAAATATGCATCTTCAAAATCTGTCCCCAGCTGGGCGAGGTGGTGTATGCCTGTAATCCCAGCGGCTGGGAAGGCAGAGGCTGGAGGATCGCAAATTCAAGACCAGAGGCAGTCTGCGTAATTTAATGAGACCCTGTCTCAAAAAAAGTAAAAAAAAAAAAAAATGGGCTGGATGTGCAGCTCAGTGGTCCAGCATTTGCAAAGCATGCAAGGGCGAGGCCCTGGGTTCAACCCCCAGTACTGCCAATAAAAAAGAAAAAAAAGAAAGAAAAGATAAAAAGTCTGTCCCCAACCTGAGACTTTACCAATCAATGAATAAACACTTGCAGTGTTTAATCATGTAATTCACCCACACTTAGTATAAACTCATTTTCCTTCTCAGGAAATGGCATACCTTTCCTCAATAAACAGATACTACTCTATTGTGTATATATACAGAGTGGCCAATACGTGCAGGTGAAATATACATATCTTAAATGTTTAACACTGAAAACATTTATGTAATCTGTACATAAACTTTCTTCCAAAATTGGGGCCTTCAGTACCCTGATTTTCTAGTTTTTTTAAAACCCAATAAATACAGCTCATAAAAAATAGGAAGAGGACTAGGGTGAGATGAGTGAGGCTGTCTCCTTGAATATAAACCTTAAGGGAATGCCAAAAAATCAATAACAAAGATAAATAATGTTAAAATGCATTTTTTTACAAAACAAAAATATCTACGATGAAAACATTATGAAAATAGTAAATAAAGACAGAGTCAGTAATGGCTTGTTTTCCCTTTTGCCTCAGACTCCAATATGACTCAGTAGAACACTATTTTAAAATGCCACATTTTACCACACACTGAAGAAACTATAGCCTTTCACGTTCTATAACACCACAAATGTTGATTGCTCGAACCTGGTTATTGCCTTGTAATCAACCAAGTGGACCAGCAAATGTGTAACAGGTGGCTAGTAGAGACTTTCAGTGTCTGCCCAGGGTCCATAGGATGAAATAGTATTCTTTTAGGAAGGATGCCAAAACAGAAGTGAAGACCTTATTTGAGTACCTACTGTGTTCTCCAGTGCTGATGGATTCCTTAGTCAGATCAAGAGGGCCTCCTGAGGAAGTGGTGGGAATCTGGCTGGATTCATTCATGCCTAAAAGAACACAGAAAAATAGTGATCAAGTGCAGCATGGAGACAATATTCACAGAAGGCTAGGAAATTTTAGCAGATGTACACTGATACCCCAGAAATGGATTACCATAGGCAAAAGAGAGTATGGAGAGAGACTCAGCCCTTAGTGGTAGCAATTAGAGCGAGTGGCAATTCTTTTACCATCTGACACCTCTTTTTGACCTAGCACACTGTGGGAAGGGAGAGAAAAGGTAGGAATGTTAGTGTCAGGGTTTGCAAGTCACTCCCTGGTCACAAGCAGCTCTTAACTATGATGAGCTATCCTAGAAAAATCCCACAGCCTCTAGTCAAACTGACAGCAACAGAGTTGGAGGGTAGAGGCCTTCTTTTAATCAGTCAGCAATCTTTTCTAGGTGTCCTCAAGACCCTAACTGTCTCATTGATTAGGAAACACACATGGAGGCAGACCCAGCTGGCCATTTGTTTTCAGCACAGTTGTTACTAAAAGACAAACTCATTTCTATACCAAACTGCTTTACATGTACTGCTGCAATGCTTGTAAGTGGCTTCCTATGTTGGGTGATTTAGGGGCACCAAAAACTACACTCTACTTCACTATGCTCCATTTCACCTATTGCTCTCCTGCCCCAGGCTTACCATCTTGCCTGAAATATACCATTATATAACCAGTCCTTTCAAGCATTGTGTCTCTTGGAATCTCTTACTAAAGAGAACATACTACAAGGAGGAATTAGCCTTTACCCTACTTGCTGCAGTCTTTTAGATGAATTAATTTCATTTTAGAAAGCCAAGGAAATTTTATTTGGTTGAAAGAGAGAAGTCAAGGAATACAGAAGGAGACAGTCTTAAGTGGAGTGTATGGTAGGATTACCTGAGATGCCCTCAGAGTGTGTGATAAGTGTTGGGAAAGGATCCTCAAAATGAGAGAGGACATGAAAAGTAGAGGGAAGGCAAACAATGCAACTACTTCCACCTTCACGAATGACTTCAAGTTAGTCCATCATCCAGCCTGCAAGTTTCTTCCTTTCAAAGACACTTGAGTTCAAAGGCCAGCTTTACTTGAGGAATCTTGAACCACTTGCCTCTCTCTCTCACACACACACTCTCTCTCTCCCCCTCACCCTGTCAGTTTTTTCGTCTTGTAAAATTAATAAAATAAATAATACCTGTCCCTAGGTTGCATCATATTACCTGAGAGATCTCAAGTAAAATTTAGTAAGAGAGGGCTTAGAATATATAGGTGCCCAGTGAATATTATTTGTCCTATTCTTTTTCTATCTGGCACCTGGTAAATAACATACTAGTCACACTAAAAAAAAAAAAAACTCAAGGAAGCAAAAATAGTGGTGTGAAGAAAATAGACTGAAGTTTTTTCAAAATTATTTTGTTGGGCCAATATAAGTGCACATGCCTGTAATTGAGGTACTCAGGAGGCAGAGGCAGGAGGATTGTGCATTTGAGGTCAGCCTGGGCTATATAGCAAGGCCTTTTCTCAAAAAACTCAAAAACCAAAAACAAAATTATATTTTCTTTGAAAGAGGATAACAAAGTGAGAGAAACAGACTCAAGGAGAGAATGGGTATCCAAAACACATTCCCAGAGGTTTCAGAATCCAAAGTGGTCTGTCATGGGGAACAGGAAAGAAAGTCCAAGCAAGAAATTACAAACTGACCAGCTCTGATCCCTGTTGATAGTTTTCTGTGCATAAAGGCAGAACTAGAGCTGCCCGGGCACCACCTCAGTGGAGCAGATATGTGAAGACAAACTTGAATAATAGTCCACAGGTACAGAGTTCAGTGACTGAGCGGGGTCATGGATTATCCGTAAGCCCTAGATAAATATGGCTGGCTAGAAACAGATTCTATTGAAATGGTGACTATTCTTAGACACTTTTTGTTTTTAATCATTTCAGTTATCATATTTCATACAGTAACTCCAAGTCCTTGGTGCTAATGAAAAAATTTACTCATAAATATAAAAACTACTCAGTCCTCCCTTCTGATTGTTGGTGTGTAGCACTAATTTTGTGTCTCAAGTATTTCATGTCATGTTTTCCCTCCAATTTGAATGCCCCATAGCCCTCATAGAGTGTACTGGACAGCCAGCAAACATGTACACATATAAATAAAACAATTTCCTCAGTCCTGCTTAGGAGAGCCTCTATATACAATATTTTTCTGAGCCCTTTCCTTGTGTTTATTTTAACTTGCAGCTAAAACCACATATTTTATTCTAATCTCTGTCAGAGCCTTCTACCTGCAATTCAGCCTCTTTGCTCTTAAACTCCAGCATGCCATAGATTAGATTAGGGATAAGAAAGCAAATCTTTTTGAAAGCTCTAATATTTTCACATCACATCGGCTTAAGTGTAGGTGGGTGGCTACCCTGTTTTAAAGCACAAAGGATTATGAAGTTATGTACTTTCTTCCTAAATCACATTTCTATAGTCATATTTAATATATCATAGTTTATCCTATTCAAGTAGATAATTTCTGTGAGGGTAAGGGCTATATCTTATATGTGTACTATTTTTACTAAGCACATTACACTGGAAAAATAAACACATTATAATGATTGGTTAAAGAGAATTAAAATGCTTTAGCTATGCTTTATATAATCCCCATTTTATTCATTTTACTTTCTGTTTTATATGTTTTATCCACCCCATCTTCCAAGTTCACATGACCTAAGTCTAACAGAACTATTAGACTTGTTCTGAAATTGGTAAATTCAGCTCCATTACAAACTCTCTTGATTCTCAAGTAGAAAGGGACAAACAAGATAGTTGTGGATTTTTAATATAGAGGCAGCATAGCATGATGGAAGACCAACAGAACTTGGTTGTAAACTCAATTAAATATATACAGCCTTTTGTATGTCAATCACACTTCAATAAAGTGATTTTTTAAGATGAGGAAACTGAACTAAGGCACTAGTACAACTTTGGGTGATTTATTTTAAAATCTTGTTTCTCATCTGCAAAATGGGGAAAATAGAATTGTCAAAGTGTAAGACATCTTGTCCAAAGCTTAGTACATCATAAGTGCACAATAAATAAGAACCATAATTTTTGTTGATGGAGCATCCATGATCAAAGTTAGTGACAGTCATAGATAGTCTTCACAAACCTGCTAAATCCTAGATTCTAGAATATTTAATAACTTTATCTGAAGTCATTACTAGCAAGATATATGATTTACTATAGGGCATAAGTTCTATGTGAAGAAAATCAGTATCTCAGGGATGGCCTGAATCCAATGTTGACCCATAGTTGATAGTGAGACTTTGTTGTTGCTTTGAAACTCATATTGGGAGCTGTAAGGAGCACTGGGAACGCCTAAATACACTTCCAAGAACCTAAATCACATTGGAAAATTTTGATTATTGTCTCTTTCCTAAAGAAACCAGATTGAACTCCTAGAGGTATAGGAGTAGAACAAGGGCAAAGACCCAGAATTCTCCATGAATAAAATGAAGTTAGCATTCTTAGGAGTGAGACAGAAGAAATTAAACTTAATTCACCTCCCAAAATGAATTTTTAAAACCTAAATATAATTCCACACCTACAAAAGGACTATATGAAATTATAACTTTTATTGAAAAAAAATTTTAGTTATACAATTAAATTAATTTTATATTTTTAAGTAATGTGTTGAAAATTTCCAGACAATGATAATGAACTGATCACTCCTTCTTTGAAATGTTTCATATTCTCTGGTCCAACATGAAAAGTGGGTATTTACCATACAAATATTACTAGACTAGGCTTAAAAAATTTCAAAGCAGCATCATACAGTTTTTAGAGGGAAATGTATTAGGGTGATTTACCATCAATTTTCATTCTTACATGTGTTCAAGTTATTTCCAGGTTCCCATGTGTGTCTATCATTAAATGAAAAGAGTAGCAGATAGACTGCATCTCTCTTCACTGTATCCAAGGAGCTCGCATACAGGAGGTATCACAGCATTTGAGGAGGAGCCAGTATGATTAAGCATCATACCCATATTCTCCAGGTACTGGTTTATCCTGAGTTTTATCTGGCTATATACGCTTGGCCACTCAGAGAGTATCTTATAACCAAGGGTAATCAACTTTAATATCTCTTCCCTATTGTATTATGTCACAGAGATTTTCAAATTTAATCATCCCCAGAAGTCAGTTTTAAATTTCCTGAGTGACTTTTCTCCTAGGAAAGACCTAAACAGACAGATGATGATATTTTTCAATGTGTAATTCTCACAATTGTAACTTAGAAACAAGAAGGCTATTAACAAGTAATTTTATATCAAATATAACCCATGCCATACCCTGTATTCTGGAAAACAGTCTTGTTCTCTGCAGATTTCAAAGTGTCCTCATAGTATTATGCTTAATTAAATTTCATGGCCCAAAATACAGGGGCATTTATTCTATCCTCCATGACCAAAGGGACATTTCAGCAAATTGGCCAGAGCAAAGCAGGGTAGTCTAAAGTACAATGTATGATCATCCACTGAGGATAACTTGGTCTCCCAATCTACTTTCTCTAATTAACCCAGATTGATTATCTAGACTGGCTACTTCCCAAGCTCGTTTGTCATATTTATATCCTATTTCAGCTAGGTAGATTGTTTTGTTCAGTTATGATAAGCTTTTAGAGGTCATAGAGTTTCAGAAGAAAAGGCACTACTGTACCCAGTGCCTTGATAGGGACTGTGACTGCTTTTGATAACAAAGCAGGTTAGTTCTACCTTTCGTCGTTTTTCCTCAAAGACACTATATGTTAGGTCAAGTGACTGAACTTTCACTTACTCGATCAAATTCATTTTATGAAGTATTAAAAAATGAGTCCTACCTAGATTTAGCCCTAGCTTTGTTAGAAGAGAGAGAAATCTGCAGTACCTTCCAAATAAGATTCTATGATTAAGGGGGGAGTTAAAAACAAAAACAGATTTCAGTCAAAACTATACCCAAAAATATAGGCTCAAGATGCTATTATCACAAGAATGTGGGGAGAAAAAGTCAAATAAATATATATTTAGAAGATTAAATAAATAAAACTTTTGATATAAGAATTAAAAGGGGCTAGGAAAATGTAAGTTAAAATAAAGATCCTCTGTGCGCTTTTTCTTCTCATGAGCTACAGTATTTAGTTGTGTAACCACATCTGATAAATAATAAACCAGTCTATCTTCCACATGCTGTTCATTTCCTAGCACAATATTTACTCTCACATTTCAAATAGACTAGACCTTAAGTATAATACACTTAGTTTTAGTCAGCACCTAACAACAACAACAAAGTTTTAAAGAACCAACTTATAAGTCACCTTTGTTGTTGTTAGGTGCAATCAAGTGGGGTCAAACTCATAGCGACCCTATGTACAACAGAATGAAACACTTCTCAATCATAAACCATGCCTGGCACTATGTCAGTGTTTCTCTGCTACTCATAGGGCTTTCACTGGCTGATTGTTGCAGGAGTGGGCTGCCAGGTCTTTCTCTCATTTTTGCAGTGCTAGGGATTGATCATAGGCCCTCAGAGTGCACAGAGCAAGTACTTTACCCACTGAGCTAAACCCCAGCCCATTATGTCACCTAGTATCACCTAAAAAGATCAAATACTCCAAACAGTAAATCACTATCATTACTGTTATCCTATAATTAAGTTTCGAGAATTATTTTATCACAAAATAAGTCATTTTCTTTTAAGAAATATTTAGTAACACATGATCAGCTTATAAGAAATACTTGAATCTGACTTGTCAAATAAATCTTAACAGAATTTTAACTAAGTATAATTATAACAATGTTAAGATCATTCATCTGTTGCTGAAGATGTGGAGGAAATCTTATTTTCTGCCATAAGTAGTATGGCATTGAACAAAAGTTTTTAGACGACAAATGCTTTGTCTTGTCTGGAACTTAGAGAAGAGTTAGAGGTTTCTGACTTGATGACAGACATTTGCATATGCTTTATGTCCCCAGTGAGATAGGAATTATGCTAACTAAGATGCAACTGAGCTTGAATTAGCAGCCCGGTTGCTGCTCTGAACACAAGTCATGCATGACCCACATAATTGATGAGGGAAATAAATTAAATTTTGGTTTCCTCACTAGATAATTAAATTAGTGAAATTCCTAACCTATACCAAGTTTCCAGAGTTTGTACAGATTTGATTTTGGTTACTTACCATCTTACACTGCTATTTTTCATAAACCATCAGCAATTTGATTCCTGGCTGATGTAAATTCAGCTTTTGCTGCAAATGAAAATGATGTTCCTGAAATATGCTCTCCTCTCTCACTTGTCTTCCAAAGACTACATCAAGAAAACCCACTTTAATTTTCAAATCCCAGGAACTACCTGGATATGTGATAAATATTAGTAATTGTTAAATCACTGACTAGTGTATACTCTTTGGGAGTCACACCCTGATTATTGTAATTATTTAGCTTCCTCACACTCTAACCTTAGCTGATCAGCCCCAAATGTTTGATTCCTGGTAGGCAGACACCCTGAAATCATGACTTTTTTCCCTCCCCAAACCTGGAATCTCTTATACTTTAGGATTTCTAGAATACCCTTTCTTCTTTTCTGTATTGACCAAATTGTTTCCCTGGCATTCAATACAGCAAATAAACATATAGTACATGGTCAGGTCTATATTAATTTTGTATTACAGCACTTAGTATCAGCTTGAATTTGGAGATTTTTTTATATGGGCACAGTTGGAATAATTCTTTCCTATTCTTACAAGGTCTGCTGCAATAGTGGAGCCCTTGGGAGATGCCTGAAGTGTGCCCTGGTATTGAGAGGTTCTTGAGTGATTTCAAAATAACATTGTTTGACATTTTCTCATGAATAATACATGACTCTTAATCTATATGCCTTGTTAGGCAGCAGGAAGAAGTGAAACAAGCACTGGACAAGGCATCAAGAGACCCTGATTCTAGCCTTTTCTCTGTTAAAGATTCACAGAGGCACGTGGCCCAGTCACTTGAACCACCTGAGCCTTAGTTTTTCCAATTGTCAAGTGTAAACTGTCAATCTATTTCATTTCCCAAGCATAAAAGAGTCTCAGATGTTTGTTATTGCTCCTGTGAGTGACAATACTGTAATCTGTTTCCGGTAAGTTTTTAATTCTCTTCTTAGGAATCTGGAGACTGAATCTTGAGAAACCAGCCTTAGAATGAAGGCTTTGGGAAGATCATTTTAAAGGGCAAGGGAAATGGGACCATCTTTGGCCCCTCTTCTTAGGATTAGGTGGGGATTAGGAAAAGCAATTAAATGCCCTTTCTGGCTCTGGTGTCTGATTGGTGCTAAAAGTGTCTATGAGACGAAGACAGAAGGCATGCTTTTTGCTTCTCCCCATTTCAGTCAGCTAGTACAAAGTGAAGGGCTGAGGTTTACTTAGTTGGTAGAGTGCTGCTCTGCACTCTCTGAGGACCCAGTTTCAATCCCCAACACTGCAAATACAGGAGAAGGACATGGCAATCCACTCCCAAAAAAATCCCCAAAACAATCAGCCATAGAAAACCCTATGAGGGTCACTATGAATCGGACCCAACTCGATGGCACCTAACAATGAGTACAAAGTGAGAAAACCAAGTTCATTCATTTCTAAGAGTCTTCAGGTGAAACTCAATGAGCTTTCAGGAGTAGCCAATATCCCACTTAGGGTTTATTTGCTTTTACATTATTCAGCACCATATTATACTAGCCCCAACAGAATAAATACACTAGGTGCCTTTCTCACAGAAATAGTACAAATGTATAACAGAGCAGGTCAGTGCACATGTTCACAAGTGCAAAGTAATTTTTCTGCAATTAAAATGTATCCTCTCCTGGACACAAACTTCTCGTAGTATAGCTTTTATGTCATGCAAATATTTGCCAGAATCTTTGGCTGGTAGAATCTTTGCCTAGGCTAAAGAACTTGAATCCCATTTCTAAGATTGATCCCATCGTCTCTATGCCTGATATTTATAGCAGCTAGAGGGAAGAAGTACTCTTTGCGAAAGATCTGAGCTCTCTAAAATAGGTAGTTCTGCTTTTTAAATAAAATTATAGCTTTACTTCCTTGAAAATATTTGACCAACATAAAATAAAATTCATGGATATCACTGTTGACAGCAAAGGAGCTGGCAATTTATTTGAGACCTAATCCTTGGTCATGTTGTACCACATCCTTCCTCATTCCTGCCCTTATCTCAAGTGGAAATCCATGTTTTCCCTTCTTTTAATCTCTGGATGTAGCTCCTAGCAGTAATATGCCATTGATAGTCTCATATCTGTTTTAAAGTTAGAAAGCACCTTTCTAAATATTTCCTTCTTTGAGTCCAAACAAGAAATGACATGCAAACGATAAAACAATTTCACTTATATTTTGGCAAAAACAAGTTAAGTCAATTATGAGTAAGTGAAATGTAAATTTAATCCAAAATCATTTTATCCATTGTTGATTTTTGATGTACTGATTACTTAATCTGATAAATACAGCTTATCTATGAGAAACAGCAATTGTGCCTGTTGTCTCTCTTATTTCCCCTCTCTCTCATTATAAACATGTTTTTGCTTCCAGACTGCTTTCGTTCAAAGCTGAATCTATATAACTACCATTAATTACAACAATTCAGTTTTACAGTGAAAATATGTACCTTATACAAGCTGAAAGGATAATGCATTCATGTTGGTAAAGGTCCTGAGATATCATACCTCTCATTTTTTAAATTATAGCTTATTTTTAAAAGGACATAAAGTTAACCATCTAATCATTCAACACATAAAAAGTATCATCCCAAAAGAGTCATAGTGAAGAATAGACTAAAATAACCATGCACATTCATGTAAGTAATTTTGCTTAATGCAGAATAGGTTAAATTACAAATGTTCAAAGAGCTATTTTATCCAACATCAATTGTGCTAAACACATTATGAAAATCTTTATACGTTGAGCTTTCATTTTCCCAAGTTCAACGTTATCTTTCCCTCTAACATGAGGCAATTAACCATATAATTATTTTCATTTGTGCAAATGCCAAAGAAATAATGTTTGAGGACAGTCTGAGTTTATTATATATATAACTACCCTTAAATATGACAGGTTGTCCAGAACTTAGTGTGAAGACTCCAATTCTAGATATCAAGGGTGAAAGACACAAATGAGAGCTAATTATGTATTAAAATTTTGGAGCCTACCGTTTCAGTTTCTTTTTGTTTTACCAGAAGTCTCCAAAGAATTCATGTGACAGCCACTCCAACAAGGACGCTACTGATCTGTGCATCAATTCTGGCTCCTTGTTCTGAGAGCAACCAGTCCAGTCTTCCTTCACTACCAAGAAAACAGGGTAAGAAGAAAGAAAGAATGAAAGAAAGAAAAGCAAGAAGGCAGGAAGGAAAGTAGAAAAAAAAGAGTAAAATGAAAACAAAAGAGAGCCAAAAGAAAAATGATGAAGGCAAAACAAAACAAAAAAAGAAATAAAATTCTCAGGATTACCTAACCACTACCATGTTTTCCAACATGGTAGTGAGATGTCAGAGTGAAATATGCAAGCTACTCTGTGCACACTGAACATTTCCGTTTTCCAGGGGACAGCATGCACTAGCTCTCTCACACTCGCTCTCTCTCTCTCACTCTCTCACTCTCTCTCTCTGTCTCTCTCTCTCTCTATCTTTCTGATTAATGATGCAGGGCTATGCTAAGGGGCTGTACAAAGAGCCTGCAAAGCTTCATACTTAGCAGAAGAAACCCTTCTTTCTATTTATAGGGCCATAGCGTATTGGCTTCTAATTCTGTGGTTGCACATTACTTTGTGTTTGTAATAACACAGAGAGTATTTGTTTATGGAGCCCTTTGTGAAGTCTAGGTGCCCTCTGGCCCCTTCCATAGATACTAGACGACTGCAAGCTTCAGTATGATCGTTTCTCACAATTCTTCAGTTTTCTTTCAATACGAAGGTGGACATTTCTCTGTGAAAGGATGTTTCCTAAGTAGTACTTACAGGAGAGGTCAGGGAGGGGATGACCTCTGCCAAGGGCATTCTTGAATACAAAATCATCTGAAATCCTGACGTTGAAACGAATACCTCACTCCTTAACAGGAATTTGTAATTTTAACCCACCTTCCATTTCCTGTACACCCACTCTTTATTGTCCTCAGGGTCCCTGTGATCAGGAAGTGTAGGTAAGCCCAGATTTCCTCCCAGAGGTTAGGGAGTACTGGGTGAAAAGAAACTAGTTTCCAGTAGCCCCGACTTATAACCTTAGGCTCTTGAAAATAGTGTTTCAAGGAATCCGGAGCCCAGGAGCCCCAAGTCCTAGTGTCACCCTGTATTAGGCATATAACATTCTCCACCCCCACCACAAAGGGGAATATGCAGTGCACAGTCTGTGAGATTTAAGTAGTATCGCCAAGTTAGAGCAAGGGAAATTTCCAAATAGGCCATGGGAAAAAGAAATGTGTTAGTGCAAGTCCATCTTCATGCTAGGACATACCTGTGTGGTATAGGGACTAGATGGAGGTCCCTTTTGCTCAAAATACCTCCTCCAATTTGCCTGAGAAACCAGTCCCTATGGAGGGGGTAAACATAAGCAATGGACAATATATGTATGTATGGCAATGTCCTAATGATGCCCATTAATTTGTTACACTAAAATACTAATTACATAATAAATAAATAAATAAATAAATAAATAAATAAAACAAAAATCTCAATGCTTGTGTTGTTGTTGTTGCTAGGTGCCCTTGAGTCGGTATCCGACTCATAGCGACCCTGCGTATAAGCGAAAAACTATTGTCAGAGCTTCTCTGCTGTTCATAGGGTTTTCAATGGCGGATTGATTTTTGGGAGTGGGTTGCTGGCTCCCTCCCCCAAGCCTACAGCACCTGATGTTCCCAGGGGTTCTCCCATACAAGTACTAACCAGGCCCGACCCTACTTCCGAGATCTGACGCCACAAGGCTATGGCTGCAGGCTCAATGCTCTTAGAAATACTCTTATTCAAAAACCTTGGTGTGGATATCTATCAAAATGAGAAGGTAGAAGTAGATAGTGGAAATAGGATATAAATGAAAACTATCATGAAATGAAAACATAGAGTGATTATACAATGGAAAACCTGAATTGCTAAAAGCAGTATTTAATGATTCTGTGTTAGGGTGGCTATAGAGAGAATGGTCTTAAGCAAGTGAAGAAAGGTATAAGGATAAACAGGGTAAACTAATTTAAGTTTGCATTAAGGCAGGTACATTGATAAGAGACTGAAATATATTACCCCTACATTGTCTTTTTATTTCAGACTCTGCGGCAAGGCAGACTGTTGTTGTTGTTGTTGTTGTTGTTGTTAGGTGCCATCGAGTCAGTATCTGACTCACAGCGACCCTCATAGGGTTTTCAATGGCTGACTGTTTCGGGATTGCCTTGGGAGTGGATTGCCAGGTCCTTCTACCATTTTTGTGGTGCTGGGAACCAAACTCAGGACCTCAGAGACTGTAGCACAGTGCTCTACCAACTGAGCTAAATCCCAGCCCAAGGCAGACTGTAGGAATAATAATTTGCTTGTTCACTTAAAGTAATTTTCCATTTGTGTTTTGGTGTGTGTATAGTTTATAGTGCCTGCAGCCGTATCACTGTGGCATCCAATCCTGTCAAATCTTGGAAGCTAAGCAAGGTTGGGCCTGGTTAGTACTTGGATGGGAGACCGCCTGGGAACAGCAGATACTGTAGGCTTTGGAGAAGGACCCAGCAACCCACTCCAAAAACAATCCTCTTTGAAAATCCTATGAACAGCAGAGAAGCACTGACAATAGTGTTTCCCCTGTTGTACATAGTATCACAATGAGTCGGACACTGACTCCACAGCACCTAACAACAACAACAACAACATAGTTTATTATAATATTCTTGCCACTTACACACCCTTACCTCCATTCAGCAAATATCTGTTGAATACCTGCTAAATGCAGAACAGTGATTCAAATACAGCTGGGGAGGAGAGAATGAGAGACAAAGAATAGAAGGAGGATGACTGTAAAGGAAAAGATACCACCTCTCAGCAGCTTCTTAGAATCCAGTTAAGCAATTTTCTCAAATATAAGGCAACATATACATGGTAAGGCCCTAAGAATGTTGTATTTGGGTTTGTAAGATTTCAAATAAGTCAATGATTGGGAGGGCTAGAGTAAGCAATGGAATTTCACTATGGAAGATAGGCAAGTATTTCAGTAGGACGATTTTAGTAAGAACATAAAGACACTATTTGAATTTCTTAAAATTCATAAATCCTGCTAGTTTTTCCTAGTACCTCTTAGTGTCCTCATTTTCCTCTTGGCTGCTTTAACCAAATCAGCTTTGAATGTAGGCCTATTAGTTTCCTTATATAGAACACATCTTTGGAATTTTTGCCTCAGATAGAATTCATGGAAGCCAATCCATGCATTTTGAAATAAAATACCTAGTGGTGAAATTTCCTGAGTGAGATTACACTTATCTTTTAGGTTAAGGAACTCTAGCTTGATTAGAATGAAAAGAATGCCCATATAGGAAATTCTTACATTTCACTTAAAATTGGTAAAATGAAAGCATGTAAGAGCTGAATGATGATTTAGTCTAAGCTTTCATTTTAAAGATGAGGAAAGTAAGGAAGGAAGAAGGCACACAGTTCAAGTCTCATGGTTAATTAGTGATAAAGCTGAGACCTGAACTCTGGTTTCTTGACTCTTATGACAGTGTCCTCACCAAGGTCAATTCTATCTGGCCTATGCCTCATAGCATCTATAAAATGAGTGATTTAATTGAAGTTACATTATCTGCAGCCATACCACTGTGGTGTCTGATTCCATCAGATCTCTTGGAAGGTAAGCAAGGCCTGGTTAGTACTTGGATGGGAGATCGCCTGGGAACACCAGGTGCTGTAGGCTTGGGAGAAGGACCCAGCAACCCACTCACAAGAAACAATCAGCTATTGAAAACCCTATGACTAACAAAGAAGCACTAACAATATTGTTTCACCTGTTGTACATAGGGTTGCTATGAGTCAGACACCAACTCGACCACACCTAACACAACACACACACACACACACGCACAAACACACACACACACACACACACACACACACAAGCACACTAACTGTGGTAAACCTTTCTCTCGTTTAGTTACAGATGAAAGGTCAAATATTGAATGAGCTCAACAGCTGAGCTCTATGGCTCTCCCTTTACATATAAAAAGAGAAAACATTTAATTCACATGTACTTAAAAAAAAGGTCACGTCTACTCAAATTAAGAACAGAGACACAGATCATTCTTTTGTCTTTTCTTTATAAAATGCATTACAGTAGAAAAAGGAAAAGTTTGTGCTTTTGTTACTGGTTTGAAGAGAGAATTTTCTTTTTAATAAATGCTCCATTATCACCTAATGTTTATTTATGAATCTAAAATTCCTAAATTTCAACCTGCCATGTTGCATATAAAATATTACATAGTACAGTACAGATGATTAATGTAGTTTTCTAAACATATGCATACCATCAGGCATGTAATTTTAAATGCCAGGACTTCTCTAATTCCAAGAATTTTCAATATTTTAAGCTTTTTTTTGGTTGTGATTTAATCATGACCAGCATTTGTCTAAGCAATTTGTAATCTGAAAAGTGCTTTATGGCTTGCTAGGCAAGTAAACAGAGTTAGTATATCATAGTCAATTAAACACAAGAGTATTGCAATTAATAGATTAAAATACATTTAAAAAATAAGTTATTAGCCAGGTGCCATGCCACCTGCTTGTAATCCCATCAACTTGAGAGGTGAAGGCAGGATGATATCTAGTTCGAGGCCAGAGGCAGCCCACACAACTTGCCGAGAGCCTGTCTCACACCCTGGGTTTAATCCCCCCATATTGAAAAAAAATGTTATCCAAGTTGTTTGGCATAAGGGAGACTTACTAGGTAACAAACTACCTATATTCATTCCTTATTTAAATGAAATGCTTTTTCTGTGTGGAAAGGAAAATGTATTTTATACCCTGTGATTGTGAGGCTTTATCCCAGGTGTTTTACATTCATCAAAACAACCTGTGCTGTAGGTACTGTTTTGTCTACATCTCAAGTGTTAAGTACAAAAGATACATAGCTTTGATAGTCAAGAAGCACTTAGTATTGATTTAGAGTTTTGAAATTAAGGAGATTTCAAACAAGATAGTATCACTCCCAAACCTGAGTCTATTGCTATACCTACTAGTAAAATATAATGGTACAGCTGAGTTCTATTATTATAAATAAACATACAATACAAGAGTAATTTCTAAATGTAGATTTAGGAGATTCACGGGATTAAGAAAGAGTCTTGGATATGATGACGTTTTGGTGGCATTAATGAGATCCCGTATTTACAGAAGCCCCCCATAGTCCTAAATTGTCTGGAATATATTTCTTATACTACAGTTTCAAACAATTACAGAACAGACCACCTCTTCAACTTCTTCTTCCCTTAACTAAGTTTTTATTTCTATCTGATATCCATATGTTCTGTTTTTTCTTGGCAGAGTATCTCTAAATTGATTATGAAAGTGGTGGCAAAACAGAACTCACCTCACAGAATTTTGCCAAATCCAGAAAAAAAAAAGTGAGGGTGGATATGTGGAGAGTTGTTTCTATCACAGACAAATGGACCAGTGACCAAATGCAAGATGCCAGTTACTCAACACTATGCTCTTTTGCAACACCAGTGGTGGTAGTGCTGTTAGATGCCATTGAATCAAGTCCAACTCATAGAGACCCTATGTACAACAGAATGAAACACTCCCTGACGCTGTGCCATGCCCAGTAATATGTCAGTGTTTCTCTGCTATTCATAGGGTTTTTGATGGCTGATTGTTCAGGAGTGGGTTTCCAGGCCTTTGTCCCAAACCTACAGCCCCTGGTATTTCCAGGTGGTCTCCCATCCAAAGACCAACCAGGCCCAACCCTGCTTAGCTTCTGAGATCAGACAACTAAAGTTTATTAGTTGAATTTTCATTCTTTTTTCAAAAAGTAAAGGAAAAGATAAATGGTCCTAAACAGCATCCAAAATAAGAAAACATGACATCATCAGGTGTTTGGGCAAGTTTAGGGCCTGAATGGAACCTAATTCTTTATTGGAAAAATATTTAGAGATGATTATACTAAAAAATCACAGTTTAAGTACAAACTAACTTTAGATTTCCAAATCAAAAATAGTACTTAAGGAAATATAAAAAAGTGCTATTTCAATCTACATGCTTAGACCAGAATCCCAGGCCAGGATTATGATGTTATTAATTTTGAGTACCTATAATTAGCTTGCCTGTAGCCATAGCCCTGTGGCATCTAATCCTGTCCAATCTCAGAAGCTAAGCAGGGTCAGGCCTGTTTAGTACTTGGATGGGAGACCACCTGGAAACACCAGGTGCTGTAGGCTTGGGAGACGGACCCAGCAACCTACTCCCAAAAATCAATCTGCCATTGAAAACACTACGAACACCAGAAAAGCACTGACAATAGTGTTTCACTTGTTGTAAGCAGGGTAGCTATGAGTTGGATACAGACTCAATGCCATCTAACAACAACAACAACATAATTTGCTACTTGGGAGAAGGACCTGGCAACCCACTCCCAAAAACCAATCTGCCATTGAAAACTCTATGAAAGCTAAAGTCAACTTAGTGAAGAAGGAACAATTTAGGGAGCAGAAAGAAGGAGGGAGGGATCCAACAAAAGGAAGAAATGATGGGAGAAGAAAGAAGGGAGAGGAGGAGCAAGGAATGAGAGAGAGGGTGACCTCAAAGTAAACAGCCCAACTTTAATAGTTTGGGAAATAATTATAATAATACCAATAATATCAAAGAATGGTGATAATACAAATGAACTAGAAAATTCATGTAATATTACTGACAATGTAAAAAGATAGATCACTACAGAAAAAGTTCCAGCCTTAAACATAATTGGGATCCAAGGATATATAGAGAAATATTCCCACAAAAAGACATACAAACCCAAGGACATATAGAAAAATACTATATAGTAAAAGATAGAGAAGACTTGGATGGGAAACTTAGATGGGAAGGGGGGAGGGGGAAACATAGAGGAGGGTAAGGGGCAACCTATAAGAATAATGCTTATCAAATTGCACATATGAAAATTGTCACAATGAAAAGCATGTCAAAATGAATCACATTATGATGTACATTAAAAATTTCTAAAAAAAAGACATACAAATAGAAGAGAGACGTTGGTGGGGGCGTTGGACAGGGGAGGAAGTGTACAAGAGGGTAAGGGTGAACTTATCTGTGGAATGTACAATGAAACACACATATGGAAATGTCACAGTGAAATGCATATAAGAATGGAACACATTGTTGTACATTAAAAATAAAAAAAAGAAATCCCCGTGAATAGCAGAGAAGCACTGGCAATAGTGTTTCGCCTGTTGTACCTAGGGTCACTATGAATCAGATATTGACTCGATGGCACTTAACAACAACAATAACAATTGGCTACAAGTGGCTAGTGAGAATATCTATTGTACTAGACCCTTGATGATAGGGGATTCAGCTGTAGCCCACAAAATTCACTTTATAGAGCCTACATTCATGTATGCACATGTGAATAAGACCTTGTAGAGAATAAAACACCCTTATCCATGGACATATTATGAGGTCACTTACACCACAAATTACAATATTGAAAGCAAGTGTTGCACATTCCCTTCAAAACGTTCACTCACATCCCAGCCCCAGTCTGAAAGGCCAGTATTTCACATGTCTTTCCTTTGGCTTTTCTCTTTTGGTGTCATTTTTGTACAACAAAGTCTGAATGGTAAATGCATAAGCACAGATTCCTTACTTAGTGTAAGTTTATCAGGTAAATCTACTCTCAATAGAGACACTGAACATTTCAGGATAATTAGCAGAAAATAAATGCTAGAGAGGATGGGAAGAGTTGTAAGGAAGTATTCACCATAAAATTTTGCCTTTGGCTAGATCTGCTCACCATATTAAAAACTCATGGCATGCCAGAAGTAAAAGGATTCTTAGACATCTTCTTGGATGAGTTTTTACTAGTGGGCTGTAAATGGACTTCAGATGGCTCTTAAATCCCTGACAGCATTTATGAAATTTTCTGTGTACACTCATGTGTACGTTTTTCTTGGAAGAAGTTTCATAATTTTAATCAGTTTCTAAGAGGAGTTTAGGACAAATGAAATGTGAGGTACTACTGAACTAATAAGCATTATCACCTTGGGCTGCCTGCTGTCAGGAAGTGAAACCTGGCAGGAAAGGCCCAGCAGTGAAGTTTGCAGATAGTAATCCATAAATGATCTGACTGACTTCCTCATTCTATAGGTGATGAAATTAAATCCAAAAGAGCTACAAATCTTATCCAATATGACATAATTAATCAGGGTGAACTCACTGAAATTTATTTTGAGAGACAGCCTCTCTTATATTCTATTTTCCTTGATGTTTCCTTAACTATCAGTGGTAAAAAAAAAAGAATGGATGCTCAGTGGATTGGATACAGGCATATGCTAGTATTTTGAGATCTGAGCAAGGGGAAGAGAGGGGAGTTGGTAAAATTGGAAATAAAATATTGACCATCAGGGCTATAGCCATGATATTTATTATAATTTCAAAGAGAAGTTTCTTTAATTTAAAGAATCTCTGAAATTGTACAAATTTTATAGAATTTCCACGTCCATCATAAGCTTCTACAAAATCCATGCCCTCAAAAAGGATTAGAAATCATAGGCCTCATCTTTCATTTAAGGAAACTAAAGATCAGAGAGAAGAAGTGACTTGGTCATGTTTTCATAGCTAGGAAGTGGAAAAACCAAAACTAGTCTCCCAATTTTAGCTCAGTGTTATTTGCCTTGATTAAAACAACCTATTTCTAAAACTCATTTCTCTAAATAAGTACATTTTGGTATTTTCCCGATTTAATATTAGTGGAAAGGATCTGGTCAGATGTATTCAGGATCAGGGACAATGTAGACTATATGCATGCTTGTGATGGTAGACTAACTACAGAAAGGGGTGTGGGAATGAGTGCAAGTTTTCTGAACTCTAAATCATTCAGCTTATATATTTTCAAATAGCTCTAGTTACTGTGGCTGTGGTAAAGGTTTTAAGAGACAAGTTATTGTTTTAGAGACTCTCTAAAACTGACTATACTTAATTTAGACAGGAAAGGATCAATTAAAGGTAGTTAGATAAATCATCAAATCTCTAGAACAGACAAAGAACCTAGGCCTAGATGCCACACAGACAGAACAACTCAGCTAAGAGCAAAGACAAGACACATCATGGGAGTACTCTAGCAGAAACACTACTATGGTTACCAGCCACCACTCAATACTTATTACATTGGGACTGGATTTGATACTTTTCCAGATTCTCTAAAAGAATCAGATGCCTTAGGCATAATCATTTCCAGAAGATCCAACCTTACCATGCAGCTCTAGCTTTGTATCTCTTTCTTCCACTTCCAAATATCATGAATATTTATCAGCTTGACCAAACCTGGATAACATGTCTATACATCAGCTGCAAAAAATAACAAATGAGAAAAGTACATATGTCTCTCCCTGTATGTGGGCGTGCAATGTAGATTTTAGTTTTCAAGATGTAATAGTAAAGGAAGCCCACTTACAAAGGGATTGAAGTAGATGTCATGGAACCTGAAATAGAATATTTTCCATGGGAGCTGATTGCTCAACTCCTTTAAGTTGTAGCATATAAAGAGGGCTGGGATTGGTGGGATAATAAGAGAATCATCCAGGGAACAACTTAAAGTGATAGTCTACTTATTGAAATCCCTTAGGGCACTCCTAAGCCAGCTAACTTCATAGTGGATTGATCTAATTAAACTTTTTGGAATTTTAGCTTAAGCCAAATAAGATTAAGATAAATACTCAAAAAGGTAAAGTACCCTAAAGTCATGTCTGTAATCCTTAAATGGGGATGCCTGCTGCTTTAGGAATTGCCTCTGCTTCTGCATGTTCCCATAGAGAATTGACTATATCAGGAGTTTGGGGGAACAATGAGGTAGGACCCTGCCAGCTCAAGAATGCCTGGTCCTGTTTTAAGAGCAGGTAAAGTAAAAACAAAATAAGAGGGGAAATGAAATGAATTGAAGATAGATAATTGGGTGTGAAATATAAAAGGAATACAAAGAAGTTGATAGTTGAGGAGAAAGGAAAGACAGAATAACAGTAGAGAGAGTGCAAAGACCAGTTTCAGCCAGACTGGAGAATGAGAGGTTCATAGGTAAGATTTTTTGTATTTATGCAGAACTCTGAGAGGAAATGGATATTCCTGGGGGACTGACAATATAAGGACAGCCCTAAATTGCTATAAATTGACTCTTTTTTGCCCCTTACCAAGGTCTGATTTAAAGGGGCAGAGATCGATAGATTACAAGGATTTTTCTCTTTTCTGAGACATATGAAGGTGAAGTAATTTATAACTTTAGCCTCTCTATATTATTCGTATGAGTAGAAAATCAAGAAGAGCTAGTAGAGAACAATTCTTCCTTGGCTTAGAGACCTGGGCTATATTGGTTCTACTGTTGTCTTCTAATCTCAAGTGATTGCTGAAGTTCCTTTGTGTTGGAGAACAGTAAATTAATTTGAAATTATCTATCAAAGAAGAAAGTCCATACCCAAACTGGCTATTCATACTTTTTCTTAGAGTATGTCAGTTTCATGTGTGATACTACCTTTCTCTGTCTTTGCAATCTGGAATGTGCCTACATGTTTGAGCTTATTTTTCCAGTTGTTTGCTTTTGAAATTATTTTCAGTAATGAGTAATATTTTTGATGTTAAGATGTTAACTATATGAGGCCAAAGGTGCTCAAAAGCAATTATCAGCAACTTTTGTGTGTGTGTGTGGTAATAGGGGTTGAACCCAGGGCCTCACGCTTGCATGCTATGGAAGTGCTGGACCACTGAACTGCACCCCCAGACCTTTTTTTTCTTTATTTTTTGAGACAGGGTCTAGCTAAATTACGCAGACTTCCTCTGGTCTCGAACTTGCGATCCTCCTGGCTCTGCCTCACAAGCCACTGGGATTACAGGTATGCGCCACCACACCCAGCTGCCTATCAGCAATTCTTTATTTTTTTTCTCACCATCAGATATTATACAAAAGTCATATCTCCAACCTTTCATACACTTCAGGTGAACTGCTAAGAGGTATAGCTCTGATTAATAATCAGTTTTTCTCCGTTAATCTAGAAAGATACAGGCAACAGAGTAGTGACTAAGATGTTCCATTTCCCCCTATTTAAGAAATAGCTGGGTTTCTTATCTCCCATCCGAAAAGAGGATGTTCCCTCTCAAGTAATTAATCAAGTACCCAATAGAAGAGTTTCAAGCTATCTTCCTCCTCTTGGAGCTTCCTCATGCGTCGCATTACTGTTCTTTTCTGTTTCCAGATGTATTGGGTGAGGGAAGGAAGGATAGACAGTCTAATTCTCAGGGCTTATCACCATATTAACCCACTCATCCTATGCCTTGCCCCAGATGTTTTAGCAGGTGACCAAAACCCAATTCAAATTGGATTCAGGAAAAAAAAGAGTATTGGCCCATGTTACTGAATACCCCAAGATTTCAAGCATTGCTGGACCCATGTGCTCAAACAATGGAAGCAGAAACATGTTTCCTGTCATAGATTGTCTCTTATTTCCCCCAACGTGGCTTCATTCTTAGGCAGACTTTCCACAAGTGGTAATTTGTACTCCCAATAGCTTTGCATGATAGATAGAGCAGATTACTACACTCTTTTTATATATGAGAAAAATTAAGCACAGAGCACTTCAATACTTGAAAAGACTGCTCAAGATCACATAACTAGTTAGGTATGTGACTATATTAAGCATCTAACATCCTTTAAGACTTATATTTTATTCTACTTGTTGCTGGAGCAATCAGCTGGTGACTAGATATAAGCTGATATCACCATGTCTAAATTAGACAATGAGTCTCTCGCTTTATTCCTCGGAATTTCTGTGTTGCATGAGATGTCTACCAGCAAACATGAAACTATTATGGAACTTTGGAAAGACTTATTATGGATCCAAAAGGGTGGTAACAAGGACTGGCTCCAGTAAGACAGACTTTAAATAGGAAAAGTGTATTGATTTATACTTATAGCAAAAAAATATAACCAATCACTGAGAGAACAGGAGGTATGTGGATAAGCAGCAACATATTCAAAAAATGTTGAGGAATTTCACCTAGAAACTAGCTCAGGCTGAGTAAAAAATGATCAACAGCCACCAACAATAGCAAAAAGTAGATGTTACTTTAGATCATATTGATGAAAATAAACTGTCTAGAAGAATGGAGGTCATAGTTATATTCTACTCTTAGTTAGACCACTCCTAAAATACAGAGGATGCCAAAATATATACCCATTTTAAGAAAGGAAAACACTGTATTAAAATTGTAATACTCAATATATACTGAAAACAAAAGATGAATACAACTCACATTTGACTTCTACTATTACAAGAGGTGAACAAAGTGGTTACCATAGCAGAAGAAGTAGGATTTATTGGATTGTGAGGTCTCCTGGATCTACTCTTGTGCATTTAACACATAGAACTATGCATCTGAAAACTGAAACAAATGTGAGCAATTGTTAGGGGTATTGGAAGTGCTATTGCATACTCATGCTTCCATTGCTGTTGTACTTCCACAATGTTCTCAAATGTCAAATACCACTTCAAAAATATCTTGTGATCCTTGAATGACAACCATACTTCTGCCATTTTCTTTGTCCTGGCTGTTGCATGGTGGCAATAGCATTCATTTAATTAATGTGATCTTGTAAGCAAATATCATGCTACATATTGCTATAGTAATTCAATTCAACTTTGAAAAGTAATACATAGATAACATCTCTTAAAATGTGTGAACATTTTCTGGTACCACTGGTAGTTTGGGAAGTTCAGGAAGCCATATTTCAAGAGAAAATACAGTAAGACAAAAACACCAAAGATGGTTTTTTAAAAGCATATCAATTTACCTTAAGCACTTATCATTTCGTTATGGTGAGAATAAGTTTTTTTAAAAAAAAATGGCATAAAGACCATAAAACAGTTGACCAAACAGAAAATGTTTAGTGTGCAAAACAGCATAATCTGGGAGTTTTGCAGAATGCTTCTGTCTTTATATATCTCAGTAGTTTTTAGACAAAATAATTGTCATTCTAGTTGTTAGGTGCCATCCAATCAGATCCTTTTCACAGCAAAAAATGGGAGAAGGACCTGGCAGCCCAATTCCAAAAACAGTCCCCAAAACAATTCTGAAATAATCAACTATTGAAAACTCTATAAATACCAGAGAAGCACCAATATAGTGTTGGGCATGGCACATTATCAGGGAGTGTTTTGTTCTGTTGTACATAAGGTCGCTATGAGTCGGACCTGACTCCATGCAACCTAACAACAACAAACAAGCTACAGAGCCAAGCACTTCACTTTAAATGAGCAGGTGGATCAACACATTCTTAAAGGGAAGAACTGGAAGCACATCCCAAGAGACATGTACTGGCTGAATGTAAGAAAAACCCTTCAAACATTTATTGTCAAAAGTTGAAAATGATAGCCTAAGCAAGCAAATGAGTTCCCTGTCTGAAGCTGTGAAGGGAGAAGCTGGAGTAATCATGACTGGAATTGTTATGAAGTGCTTGTGTCCCCCATCTATCAAATTCACATGTTGAAATTTTAAATCCCATGTGACTTTTTTTGGAGATGGGGCCTGAGAGGAGATAATAAAGATTATATCAGGGTGTAAGACTGGAACTTTAAAGACTCTAGCCTCCAGAAATGTGGGAAGATGAATTTCTGTTATTTAAAACATCAAGTCATTGGTGTTTGGTTATAGCAGCCCAAGAAGAGTAAGATGTAGATATTGTAGAAGAGATTTCAGCAAAGAAAGAAAGGTTATATCAAAGGTTTTTAAATTATCTTTAAAAAGTCCTAGGGGATCCACAAAGGCAAGAGTATAGGCTCACAATTCAAAATGTTGTGTTTAAATTGTTTCATAGAGAGAATTTCCATGTAAAATATTTGAGATTTTATACCTAAAAACAACAAACAATAAATATTTGAGAAAATGGTTGAACTCACTAATCTTTTGGTTCTTTCCAAATTTTAACTCAGACAGCAATTTAACTGTCTCAATACTTCCATTTCCGATATGTAATCTGTGAATGCCTGCAGCCATAGTATTGTGGTGTCAGATCTTGGAAGCTAAGCAGGGTCAGGCCTGGTTAGTACTTGGATAGGAGACGACCTGGGAACACCAGGTACTGTAGGCTTGGGAGAAGGACTCAGCAACCCACTCCCTAAAATCAATCTGCCATTGAAAACCCTATGAATAGCAGAGAAGCACTGACAATAGTGTTTTTCCTGTTGTATGTAGGGTCGCTATGAATTGAACACTGACTTGACAGCTCCTAACAACAACAATAATGTGTAAATAATAATAGAGCCTACTATATTGGGATATCATGGTATATAAAAAGCACTTAGCAAGTGTTGAATATATATTAACTATTATTAACATGTGAAAAACCTCCATGATATCTTGCTAGAAGTTTCACTTCACTGGTATGTGTATGTATATGGTGACAACTTTGTCATTCTTTAGATATCCAATATTAGCATAATCTTTTTGCTATCCCATACAGAGATCTTATCATGTTTCTCCTGAAAAGGACAAGATTTGTATTCCCATAGCTTAGGACTGTAGAGGAACAAAAAATTGCCTAGTAATTCTAATTTTAAATGTATCTTTATTGAGGAAAAGTAAAATGATTTACCTAGCTTCATTCCTTTTCTGTACTTGCATAGATTCACCTATGAGATGTGTATTAGAAAAAGACTAAAGAACTAACTACAAAATTGCTCTCCCTGCCCATCAATCTTACTGGTTCTACAAATTCAAATTCTACCACTTAAATCAGATTGGGGTTTGGCTCAGTTGGTGAAGTGCCTGCTCTGCACTCTCTAAGGACCGGAGTTTGATCCCCAGACCACAAAAATGGGAGAAGGATGTGGCAGTGCACTTCGAATAACAATCCCAGAACAATCAGCCATTGAAAACCTTTTGATCCAGCTCAATGGCACCTAATAACAACACTTAGATCATGAATTGGGTAAGTATGGTATGTAGGACAAATCTGACCTTCATATACCATAAACTTCACCTGCTTAGAGCATACAACTCCATAATTTTATAATATTTACAGAGGGGTACAACTATCACTGTAATTGAAATTGAGAACATTTTACATTCCTGGAATGCCAAAGAGGAATGATTAATAGTCATTCCCTATACTCTTTACTCCTCACCTTTTAGATAATCACTAATATACTTTTTATCCTTATAGATTTGTCTACTCTGAACATTTCATATAAATAGAATCATTCTATATGTGGTATTTAAAAAAAACTGGATTCTTTCATTTTTGTAATTCTTTCAAGTTTCAACCACAGTGTAGTATGTATCTGTACTTCAATATTTTTACTGCTAAATAATATTCCATTGTACATGCACATTTTTTCATTCATTCATCAGTTTATGGAGATTTGGATGTTTTTCCGATTTACCTCAGTTGGTAGAGCGCTGCGCTGCAGTCTCTGAGGTCCCGAGTTCAATTCCCAGCACCGCAAAAATGGGAGAAGGACGTGGAAATCCACTCCCAAGGCAATCCCCAAACAGTCAGCCATTGAAAACCCTAGGAGGGTCGCTATGAGTCGGACACCGACTTGACGGCACCTAACAACAACAACAACAAGGAACATTTGTGTGCAAGTTTTTATATGGGTTTAAGTTTTCACTTCTCATGAGTATATATGTAAAAGTGGAATTGCTTGGATCCTATGTGTTAAACTCTGTAATCTTTTTATTTATTTGTATTTTTAATTGAATTATGAGTTCTTTATAAATTCTGGGTATAGTAAATTTGTTGTTGTTGTTGGTAGGTGCCATGGAGTCGGTATCTGACTCATAGGGACCTTCCTAGGTTTTTCAATGGCTGACTGTTTGGGGATTGCCTTGGGAGTGGATTGCCATGTCCTTCTCCCATTTTTGTGGTGCTGGGAATTGAACTTGGGACCTCAGAGACTGCAGAGCAGCACTCTACCAACTGAGTTAAATCCCAGCCCATAGTAAATTTAGCAAGCGTATAATTTGCAAAAGTGCTTCCCAAGTATATGATTATCTTCTCACTTTCTTAATTTTGTCCCTTGAAACACACTTTAAAAAAACATTTGAAGCTGGGCGCAGTGGTTCACGCCTGTAATCCCAGCGGCTCGGGAGGCAGAGGCACGAGGATCCCAAGTTCAAGACCAGAGGCAGTCTGTGTAACTTAGTGAGACCCTGTCTCAAAAAGTTAAAAAATGGGGTGGGGGTGCAGCTCTGTGGTCCAGCATTTGCAAAGCATGCAAGCACGAGGCCCTGGGTTCAGCCCACAGTACCGCACACACACAAAATTGTTGATAAAACCCAATTTGTCAATCTTCTCTTTTATCAGTTATATACTTTGTCTAAACCAAAATAATGAAAATGTATTGCTATGCTTTTTGGTAAGACTTTTATACGGTTAGCTCTTCCATTTAAGTTTATGATCCATTTTGAGTTAATTGTGCCTATGTTAGGAGTTTGGGGCTGGGATTTAGCTCAGTTGGTAGAGTGCCGCTCTGCATTCTCTGAGGTCCCAAGTTCGATTTCCAGCACCACAAAAATGGGAGAAGGACCTGGCAACCTACTCCCAAGGCAATCCCCAAACAATCAGCCATTGGAAACCCTAGGAGGGTCGCTATGAGTTGGACACGACTCGAGGGCACCTAACAACAACAACAACATGTTAGGATTTAGGGGTCAAATGTCTGGGGTTTTTTTAATTTAATTTAATTTTTTTAACGTGTTGCTATCCAGTAATCACAATACCTTTTATTTTAAAAAGACTGTTCTTTCTCCTTGAACTGGCTTCATCTTAAATGTGTAAGCTATGTCTGAGCTTTCAAATCTATTCCATTGATCAACATATTTATCCTTATGCCAGTACCACATTGTG
>VMDO01020224.1:0-38044 GCA_007922755.1 Pedetes capensis | reverse complement strand
TTAATATTTTCCCTGTAGAATCTTTCACTACTGCCACTCGAGGCTTGAATTTTTTCTTCACTTCCTTAAGCTTGAGAAACACAGAATGTGTTCTTCCCTTTTGGTTTTCTGCCTCCAGCTCCTTGCACATGTCATTATAATATTTGTTTTTGTCTTCTCGAGCTGCCTTCTGAAATCTTCTGTTTAGTTCCTTAACTTCATCATGTCTAGCTTTTGCTTTAGCTGCTCGACGTTCAAGGGCAAGGTCCAGTGTCTCTTTGGACATGTAATTTGGTCTTTTCTTCTTTTCTTGTCTTTTTAAGAACTTTTTGCTTCCTTCTTGAATGATATCTTTTATGTCGTGCCACAACTCTTCTGGTCTCCTGTCATTTGTGTCTAATGCATTAAACCTATTGTTGAGGTGGTCTCTGAACTCAGGTGGGATATACTCAAGGTCATACCGTGGCTCTCGTATACTTGTTCTAATTTTCTTCAGCTTCAGTTTGAACTTGCATATGAGAAGTTGATGTTCTGATCCACAGTCAGCACCTGGTCTTGTTTTGACATTTTGTACAGAGCTTTTCCATGGTCTCTTTGCACATATGTAGTCAATTTGATTTCTGTATGTTCCGTCTGGTGAAGTCCATGTGTATAGTATGTGTGCCCGTATGTCTGTGGAGATTGCGTCTGCATGACTGTCCCGCCACAACAGGAGAGAGGGAGCCGCGTTTCAGCTCTGGATGTGTACTGCTGGCACTGGTTCCCCACTGCCACAACAGGAGGGAGGGTGCGATCCCGTGCTGACTCACCAGAAAACTTGCAGTTTGTGTCCCGCGGGCAGGGTGACAGTGTGATGTCAAGGTTGCATGCTGTGTTGGGTCCGGCTCCCCTGGGTGTGTGGGCAAAGTCCCCTCCGAGTCTCCAGGATTCTATCCTGCCATCTTGTCCTGTGCTGTGGTCGCGCTCAGAACTTCCCCGCTGGCGGTGAACTGTGTCGCCAGTTTCCGCCGAAAAGGAGCTGCCCGGCCGCGCACGACTTAGCCGCCTCCACAAGCCCCCGACCTCTCTGCAGCACAGTGGGGTGATTTGGGCTCACCTCTGATGTGTCTGGGATCCGGGCATATGTGTGCCCAAATTTCTGTGGAGTTCGCGACCGTAGGCCTGACCCGCCGCAACAGAAGGGAGGGGAGCCGCATCTCAGCTCTAGACGCGGATCGCTGGCACCAGCTTCCCCGTTCGCTCCCCGGCCGCTATGGAGGGCGTTCGTGGGCCCCCTCGCGGTGACTCACCTAGGATCTGCAGTCTGTGTCCCGCAGGCGTGGTGACAGGGTGCTGCCAAGGTTGCACTCCGTGTTGGGTCCGGGCCGTGGGTGCGTGTGCGCGAAATCCCCTCCAAGTCTCTGGGATTCTATCCTCTGTGTGATGGTGAAATGGCGGCGTCCTGCTGCTGGCCACTGTGTAGCATCTCTGAACCCTAATCCTTGATTTCAGTGCACACCTAGTTTCATTCTCTATCTCTCAAACTAAATTATCTCTGTTTCTATTTATTCAATTGGCTTTTTTAAACCCCTAATCGAGGCTTCTTATTGCTCCCGAACAGAAGGTGTGTGTTATCTGTCCGCCATCTTGACTCCGCCCGTTGTTGTTGTTAGGGGCCATCTAATGGTATTCAACTCATAGGGACCCTCATAGGGTTTTCAATGGCTAATTGTTTCGGGATTGCCTAGGGAGTGGATTGCCACATTCTTCTCCCATAGTTCCTCCTTTAGACTCAGGTAAAAGGAAGCTTTTAAAATGCCCACAGTTCCAAAATACTTGGTTATTTCAGAGACATCAGGTAAACAACAGAACCTCAGCAGAAAACAAAAATGACAAAAGGAAAAACACACAACATAAACAATAAACTTGCCAAAGAGAATAACTTCTCCTTTAAATACATGCAGGCAACCAACTGGAGCACACAAGAACTATTTCAGGATGCGGAAGAGGTGAGAGGCAAAAGCGAAGTGTTTGCAGTGAGAAACCTCCGGGCCGTGTTTGTACAGCTTTCTGAATAACATAGCACTGTGCACACTTTCAAGATTTCTGACTCAGTCTGACCGCGTTGCCCCACACTGGGCTCCAGTTCACATTTCACAAGGGCACCTCTAAGTGAGCACTTACAAAGTGCTCTCAGATAGACTGAGTGCCCAGCAACAAAATGCCAAGTGATCCACACTACAGCCGCTCTCATTTCACATGGCTTTGCTCACTGAACATGGTGTTCATAGAGAGAGCGCGGGACTGCGCATGCACTCAGGCTGATGTCAGAGGCCGGGTGAGCTCTGTGGAGAAGGTGGGTCTTCCGTGAGAATGACGGACGGCTCCTCCGAGCACAGGGCCAGTGGTCCCACCTGTCCTGCTTCCCCAGTGGACACAGCCACAGGGTGACAGCTCACTCACCTCTCCCTTCCCCCCTGCTCTTTCTTCTCCACAGTGGGACCCACAGTCTGACTTGCCTTTGGCTCTTGTCAGCAAAGTGAGACAGTTACTGATAAAGATCAGAGATCATAGCCTTCAATATGGGTTGCAACTAACCATCAACAAAACAGAAAATCCGTAAGACTGGGCCAGTATGCAGCTTCACGATGAAGGGAGAAAAGATGGAGGGTGTCCAAGATTTTTCTTTGCTTGGCCCTATAATCAACACCCATGGAAGCAGTAGTCAAGAAAACAAAACACGCATTGCTCTAGGTAAAGCTGTGGCAAAAGATCTCTTTAGAGTATTGAAAAGCAAAGATGTCACCTTGAAGACAAAGGTGCACTTGACTCACTATTTTCATTTGCATCATATGGTTGTGAAAGCTGGACATTGAACAAGGGAGGCAGAAAAAGAATTGACGCTTTTGAATGATGGTGCTGAAGACAACTATTCAATATACCATGGACTGCCAAAAAAACCAACAAATCTGTCCTAGAAGAAGTGCAACCAGAGTGCTCCTTGGAAGCAAGGATGGTCAGACTGAATCTTACATATTTTGGACATGTAGTCAGGAGAGATCAATCCCTAGAGAAAGACATCATGTTTGGGAGAGTGGCAGGTCAACGCAAAAGAGGAAAACCCTCCACCAGATGGATTGACATAGTGTCTGCAACAATGGGCTTAAACATAAATAAGATCGTGTGCCTGGCACAGAATCGGGAAGTGTTTTGATCTGCTGTACATAGGGTTGCTATGAGTTGGACTCGACAGCACCTAACAACAACAACTTGTCAGCAACCAAAATTTAAGTGCTTGAGGCCAGTTCTGCCCTGTCCCACAGCAGGAGTGAGGAAAGAAACCCTCCCTCAAAGCTGCCTCTTCTTCCCATTTCAGAGGCAAACTGTGCCACGTGTCTCTTTAACCAATGTATCACGATTGTTTTGGTATCTTCACACTGGCAGTTTTAACAAAGCAGGCCAGGGGAGACAGCTCCCACAGTGTGTCCTGACACCATCATGGGAGAGTCGCTCAGACGCTGCTCCAGATGTCCTGGGCTGTGACTGGAGCCCCAGGCTTGCTGCCTTCCCAGCCGCCGCCTCCAGCCCCACAGTGCCAATTTCATCGCCAACTTGGTCTGTGCCCTTGGTGCAAATCACAGCACTCTTAGACAAGTCCCCATCCTAGCTATGTGAGTATCAAAACCAGTAATACACGTCAGTTACAAATTTGGTGGAAGGGAAAATTGTTTTCAGAATTCATCTGGTCTTTTATGGAATGCAAAGCAGCTTCATGCCTAGAAATTATCTTGCTTCTGGGAGTCGTATATCTGGTATTAAATTAAAGTACTTTTTTACCTTACTATAATACAAGGTTTCTAATCCTACAGGTCTGAATAAGATGGTACCTCTTCAGAGAGGCTTTCCCCACCCCTTAGGAAGGCTTTACCATTCCGATTTCTCTGGCTACCAGGGCCTGATTAATATCTGGAATATCACATGATCTATGAAAAGTTGTTGGGTGCCATCAAGTCGGGTCCGGCTCATAGTGACCCAATGTACAACAGAACAAAACACTCCCTGGCACATTGCTGTGCCCAGCACTATTGCTTTTCTGCTATTCATAGGGTTTTGAATGTCTGATTGTCTCAGGCTTGCTTTAAGACTAGATTACCACATCATTCTCCCTTTTTTTTTTTTTTTTTTTTTTTTTTTGCGGTTCTAGGAATCGAACCCAGGGCCTCAGAGAGCACAGAGCAGCACTCTACCAACTGAGTTAAATACCTGCCCTAGGAAAAGTAGAGGAACTAATAACCTTCTCATCATGAACTCAAGGAACATAGATTAATATTGAGTTTGAGGAGTTAATGGGAAGGTACCAACATTCTGAAGGTGATGATGTTGTTGTTAGCTGCCACTGAGTCAGTATCCGACTCACAGCGACCCTATGTACAACAGGCAAAACACTATTGTCAGTGCCTCTCTACTGTTCATAGGGCTGTCAATGGTGGATTGATTTTTGGGAGTGGGTTGCTGGGTCCTTCTCCCAAGCCTACAGCACCTGGTGTTTCCAGGCGGTCTCCCATCCAAGTACTAACCAGGCCCAACCCTGCTTAGCTTCTGAGATCTGACGGGATCAGATGCCACAGGGCTATGCCTGCAGGCCTGAAGATGTTGGGGTTGCTTAATTAAGACATACATCGAGAGCTGCCATGAAATGAAAAGTCGTATTTTCAGTAAAGCCAAATCCACTTAGGTTAAACAGACTTGCACATTAATTTTCTTTGAAAACAGCTGGCCAGCTTTACATAGGTTCGTTTTCTTTGCTTGCTAATAAAGATTTGTTTAATGTTTGGGGATGTGCTTAGAATAAATTTCTGAGTGAAGAAAGCTCTTAATGATGTCAAAGGGGATATTAATAAAAGAGCTCAATTTCTGTCCCCATTTACAAGCTGTGTGATCTTTAACAACTTACTTAAACTATCAGTCTTAGTTTCATATTCTGCAAAGGATCATCCTTAACAAAATGTTCTATTCTAACACCAATGCTAAAAAATTATAACTTACTCTAAGTAATCAAAACTATAGGAAAGAAAAAATTGATTCTTTAAAACAAATTACTTTTAATAACCTAATGTTGGTTTTCAACGGTTAGGAAATGTTGAGCCCACTTGTAAGTGTGTGCGTGTGTGTGTGTGTGTGTGTGTGTGTGTGTGTGTGTGTGTGTATTAGGCAAGTGGATATAATATTTTCCTATTTTCTAAAGCAACAAGGAAGTATTATTCAGACTGAACTTTGTACACTTAAAAATACATTGACAATATTACTTTGTATGGTATCTGGCAGCCAGCAAATACTTTAAAACAGTAACTGTTACTACTGTTTACTCAAGAACCTCCACAGTCATGAGATCTGACACCAACTCTTTCAAGGGATCAAGAGATGGTTCTTAAAGTTTGGAACCCTGTTTCACTGAAACCATCTGGAATGTCACTGTCCTGTCAGTTTCTAAGGCCAACCTGGGAAAGCAAAGAGCCATGGGAGTTGTCATCGTTAGGTGCCGTCGAGTTGGTATCCAACTCATGGTGACCCTCATAGGGTTTTCAATGGCTGACTGTTTCGGGATTGCCTCGGGAGTGGATTGCTAGGTCCCTCTCCCATTTTTGCAGTGCTGGGAATTGAACTCGGGACCTCAGAGACTCAGTTGGTAGAGCATAATGTTCTACCAACTGAGCTAAATCCCAGCCCATGGGAGTCATTGGCCATCTGTAATTCACAGCTTGCCTCTGCCACTGACCCTGGATCAGCTCTGTCGTGCACCTAAAGGCGCATTCCAGCCAGCCTCATCCCTCCCTCAAGGAGTCATAACCGGAGGCTGTAGATTTAGCACAGAACCATCAGTGGCAGCTCTGGGACAGCTCTGGGACTGCCACCTGGGAGGCCTGTGTGCAGCACTGTGAACCAGAAAGGAAACATTTTGGGCTCTGCTTCAATGGGAGCCAGAAGCAGAGAGGCAGAGGATGCACAGACAGTTTTCTGGTTTCTTAGATGCCATTGAGTTGGGTCCGATTCATAGTGACCTTCAAAGGATTTTCAATGGCTGATTATTTGGGGACTGTTTCAGGAGTGGGCTGCCATGTCCTTCTCCCATTTGTGCAGTGCTGGGGCTCAAATCCAGGGTCTCAGAGAGCACAGAGCAGCACTCTACTGAGCTAAACCCCAGCCCAGTAAATAAGTATAAAACGGACAGCACCATACTCAGAACACCCCTTTCAAAGTAGTTCAGTCTGAATAACACTTACTGGTTGCTTTAGAAAATAGAAAAAATATATATCCACTTGCCCAACACACACACACACACACCCGAGTGCACACACACACACACACACACACATACACACACACACACTTACAAGCTGGCTCAACATTTCCTAACTGTTGAAAACCAACAACATTAGGTTACTAAAAATAATTTAAGGAATCAATTTTCCTTTCAGGGCCTCACGCTTGCATGCTCTGCAAGTGCTGGACCACTGAGCCTCAGCACTTTTTTACTTTCTGAGATAGGGTCTTGCTAAGTTACACAGACTGCCTCTGGTCTCGAACTTGCGATCCTCCTGCCTCCGCCTCACAAGCCGATGGGATGACAGGTGTGCACCACCACACCCGACTTAAATGATAATTTTTTAGCATTGGTGTTAGAATAGAACATTTTGTTAAGGATGATCCATGGTAGATAGCTGCCTAAACACAGCTAAAGTTACATTTTTAAATGATCCATAATTGGAGAGACAAAAGTTGCTTTGCTTCAAATGAGTAAATTTTAAATAAATGGGTTTATAAAAGGTACGCAGAGCCACAGAAAACTTTATAAGTAATTTTTAAGAAGTTAAATTAACTAAGTCGGAACTTGACACTAACTGCGGAAAATTGAATGCAAATGTATTTCACATTCCAAAATAACCCATCTTGATGACATCAAGGCCATCATATCACTGTTTCTTGAACTTCGTTCTTAAATTTTAAATAAATTTTATTGAAAATCAACAGAAAATAATTTAACTATGTCTAAACATCAATAAAACAAAAATCCTTACGACTGGGTCAGCACGCAACTTCACAATAAACGGAGAAAAGACTGAGGCTGTCCAAGATTTTGCTTTGCTTGGCTCTATAATCAACACCCATGGAAGCAGCAGTCAAGAAATCCAAAGACGCATTGCTCTAGGAAAAGCTGTGGCAAAAGATCTCTTTAGACTATTGAAAAGCAAAGATGTCACATTGAAGACGAAGGTGCGTCTGACTCATGCCATGGTATTTTCAGTCGCATCATATGGTTGTGAAAGCTGGACATTGAACAAGGGAGACAGGAAAAGAATTGATGCTTTTGAATTGTGGTGCTGGAGACCTCTATTGAATATACCATGGACTGCCAAAAGAACCAACAAATCTGTCCTAGAAGAAGTGCAACCAGAGTGCTCCTGGGAAGCAAAGGTAACCAGACTGTGTCTTACATATTTCGGACATGTAGTCAGGAGAGATCAATCCCTGGAGAAGGACATCATGTTTGGGATAGTGGCAGGTCAATGAAAAACAGGAAAACCCTCCACCAGATGGATTGACACAGTATCTGCAACAATGGGCTTAAATATAAATAAGATTGTGTGCTTGGCACAGAACCAGGAAGTGTTTTGATTTGCTGTACATAGGGTCGCTATGAGTTGGACTGGATGGCACCTAACAACTCCAAAATAATCCAAATAAATATTTTGATTTACATCCTCCCAATAGTTTGTATTCATACTCAGGGATTTTTCTTTACAAAAATGAAACTGTAATTTTGCCATCATTTTTAGACTCATTTTTTTATGCAATCATGTAAATAAATATTTCCCATACTGTTTATCTATCATACATTTATATAATTTTATTTAGTTTTAAGAAAACTTAGTTAATCCCCTCCTTAATGTTGGATATTTAATTCTTTCACTTTGTGCTATTATAAAATGTCCTGTGACAAATATTCCAGGAAGGTATTTCTTTTTTTTGCAAACATTCCTTGTTACTTCGTCGTCATCGTTGTCGTTGTTGTTGTTAGGCAGCATCGAGTAGGTATCTGACTCATAGCGACCCTACGTACAACAGGCGAAACACTACTGTCAGCGCTTCTTTGCTGTTCATAGGGTTTTCAATGGCGGATTTTTTGGGAGTGGGTTGCTGGGTCCTTCTCCCAAGCCTACAGCACATGGTGTTCCCAGGTGGTCTCCCATCCAAGTACCAACCTGGCCTGACCCTGCTTAGCTTCTGAGATCTGATGGGATCGGCTGCCACAGAGCTAAGGCTGCAGGCTATACTTCCTTAGGATACATGATTTCCAATTCATTGGTGCCTGCAGCTGTAGCCCTGTGGCATCCGATCCCGTCAGATCTCGGAAGCTAAGCAGGGTCGGGCCTGGTTAGTACCTGGATGGGAGACCACCTAGGAACACCAGAAGCTGTAGGCTTGGGAGAAGGACCTGGCAACCCCCTCCCAGGAATCAATCTGCCATTGAAAACCCTATGAACAGCAGAGAAGCACTGACAATAGTGTTTCCCCTGTTGTACAGAGGGTCGCTATGAGTCGGATACCGACTCGACGGCACCTAACAACAACAACAACAACAATTCATTGGTGATCCAAAAGCATTCTACATGTGGAGATCATTGCTATGCTTCACCACTTGTCCCCCTACATGGGAGATCTAATTTAAAGACCAGGAACAGATGACGACTGGGTACATTTACATGGGTCTCACAACCCTACATGTTATATACTGTAACGTGCAACGTAAGGACATTTCAGTCAACAGTGGATCACATATACCAGGGCAGTCTGGTATAATGAACCTGAAAAATATCTATCACCTGGTGACTTCATACCTTTCATAACTTCTAGCACAATGCATTATGCTTATGCATGCAGTGATGCTGATGTAAACAAACCTACTATATCACCTACTATATGCCTGCTATATATACCTATAAATCTACTATATACCAGGTGCATAAAAATCTATACAGCACATACAACTTCTGCACGCAAATTATGTGTAGTGCGTAATACTTGATGAAAATAAATGATCAATACTGGTTTATGTATCTATTATCCCAGACTTTCTTCTCGTTATTTTAGCATGCACTCCTAGTTATTGAGAACAAGACAGACTATAAAAGAGTGCACCACGTTCCACCGGCAACAGCCTCATCAATCCCCTGCCTCCCACGCCAATGGGCTGCATCACAAAGCCACATCCAGTGATGGGCCTACGCTGTGGAGATTTCTGCAAGATCACTCTATGCTTTTTAAACAGCAGATGAAATCACCCAACAATGCACTTCTCAAAACCTGTCCTTGTCATCAAGCTCCACACATTATATATGCCATTAGTTATGTGTCCCTGGAGAACTCTGATTAATATAGACTCTAGCCAAGAAACTGATTTACATAGTACAAAGGCTTCTGGACTTAGGAACTCTGAGTTTAGGTGGTGCGAAAGCAATACACACTCAGGAGAAATTGCACTTCCACTCTTGAATCTGCGTCTTCTTCCAGGCAAGCAAGACGCTGGATCCTCTCTCAGGACTCAGGGCAGCAGCAATGGGCTGCAGCTACGAGACCACGAGGAGAAATAAAGACGCTCAACATTGCCCCGTGTTGCTGAGCTGTGGTGCTCAACAGGTCAGTGTGTTAAATGCCTTGCTGATGTGCAATGTTCGCAATTGACAATGGGTTTACTGGAAAGTAACCCCAACATAGGTAGGGGTGCGTTGGTATATATTTAACTGATTTTATAATAGACATCTAGTGACATATCGGCCTGTAGCTGTAGCTCTGTGGCAACCAATCCTGTCAGATCTTGGAAGCTAAGCAGGGTCAGGCCTGGTTAGTACTTGGATGGGAGACCACCTGGGAACACCAGATGCTGTAGGCTTGGGAGACAGACCCAGCAGCCCACTCCCAAAAATCAAACCGCCATTAAAACCTTATGAATAGCAGAGAAACACTGACAATGCTGTTTCTCCTGTTGTACGCAGGGTCACTATGAGTCAATACCGACTGGACGGTACCTAACAACAACAACAATGACATATCAACAAAGCTTATGTATGGTAGACTCAATAATTACTGCATGCACATGGAAAGTGATTTTCTACCACTGGGGATTTTCTACCACTGAAGGTCTTGGGTTGATAATGAAAGAGCATTGACAACAGCCCAGAACAGGTATCTGGTTCCCTCTGATGCCACCATTTTTAAACACAAAATAAATAGGATCAGAGTATTATTTTCGTGAAACTAAATTAAAATCCCACTCACTATGTTTGAACTATGACAAACTTATTGAGACCCAAGAGAATGTTTCCAGGAGCCACATTCTAGAAAGGCAGTAAAATTCGACAGCACAGTGTCCAAATATATTCAAGTGACTCTTTGTGGCTTTATTTCTGGCCTACGTTTCAATGGCTCCTCCTTAATTTCAGACTCAACACAGCACTTCCCCTTCCTGTCCCCTTCTGAGCTAAGAACTCAAGCTTCCTCTCACCCAAGTCAAATTGCAAATTGCAGAGGCTGCATTCCAGGCTGCAGGGGAGAAGGATTTGATACACTGTACTTCTTACAACAAAATTACAGACTGTTAAGGCATTGCAGTTGGTTCACAAAGTTTCTCAAGTTGGTATTTAACCCACGGTTCAATTGCTCTGGTCAGAATGTCAATGAACCAAGCAGTTGGGATCTCAGTTTCTCTGCATTTTCATCCTGCCCCTAAAAAATGTAGAACTGCCAGACATTGGTGGCCACAGTCCCCCAGCAGGCCACAAATACGATCTGGCTTGGAATCTGACCTCACAAGAAAAGCTTGAATGAAATTTGAGAGTAGAAGCCATGTAATTTTAACATCTACATTGTGTGACCTTTACAAGTAATTTAGCTGATTGTTGTTGTTAGATGCCGCCCAGTTCATTCAGTGTCTAACTCATAGCGACCCTACGTACAACTGACAAAAGAGTTGTCACTGCTTCTCTGCTATTCATAGGATTTTCAATGGTTGACTGTGTTTTGGGAGCAGGTTGCCGGGTCCTTGTCCCAAGCCTACAGCACCTGGTGTTCCCAGGCTGTCTCCCATCTAGGTACTAACCAGGCCTGACCCTGCTTAGCTTCCAAGATCTGTCCGGATCAGATGCCACAGTAGTACAACTGCAGGCTATAGCTGATTAGTTTTCTCTGTTATAATGTCAAGGAGACTGGTTTAGAAGCTTTCTAGACTCCTTACATTTCTAAGATCATTAATGCTTTAATAATTAATCTTTACCCATTGAACATCTTCAAACTGAAGTGATTTCCTGTTTTCATTTCTGTGAGTAGAGGGGTGAGTCAGCAGGGCTAATCAAACTGAGATTTCATGCTCAACAACCACACTTGGTCAACAGCCATCTTTGCCTCTCCAAAGGCAGATAACGAATCTTTCCCTTCCTGCATCTAAGCTGTTATCATTTCAACTATGGTCTGGACGCTTGGCAGGCCCAAGCCACATTAGGGGCAGAAGTTCAGTGGATCAACTGGCAAGAAGTTAAATAAATGGGATATGGAAAACTAGCTTTAAGAATTGTTGATTCTGGGATGCTTGGTGGCTGAGGAAAGGAGATAAAATGGCGAGGCAGCTATCGGCATGAAGCTGGGAGCTGAAGAACTTTCACTCACCCTCAGGGCAGGAGGTGCGGAAGCACTGGAAGGCAGACACTTAGGTGTGGTTTTCAGGAACCTTGGGCCCTATCCTTCCACTGTTTAAAATAAGTAATGATTGCTTTCGTGCTATAAGCAAGGCCAAGTGATGTGTCAGAGACTATCTGCATTTTTTCAGAAAGTAGCTCAAGTCTTTCTCAAGCATGTTTTGGTGTTGTTAGGTGCCATCAAGTTGGTATCCAACTCATAGCAACCCTACATACAACAGGGGAAACACTATTGTCAGTGCTTCTCTGCTGTTCATAGGGTTTTCAATGGCGGATTGATTTTGGGGAGTGGGTTGCCGGGTCTGTCTCCCATTCTCAAGCATGGCCCGTCAGAACTCACTCACACCTACCAGGCAGGCCCTGTTCCCTGAACGTGTCCGCTTTCCTCCATCTCCGTGCCCCTGTGTGGCTCCCCCTGTCTTCCACGTGCACTCTGTGGTCCTCTTTTCTTTGGTGCTATCCCCATCTGCATCGCAAGTTTCTCTCTGGGCGACATAATATCTTGTGCACAGCACTCACCACAAGGAACTGGAATTTCTTTCTTTTTTTTTTTTTTTGGTGGTACTGGGGGTTGAACCCAGGGCCTTGCGCTTCCATGCTCTGCAAGTGCTGGACCACTGAGCTGCACCCCCAGCCCATTTTTTTTACTTTTTGAGACAGGGTCTCGCTAAATTATGCAGACTGCCTCTGGTATCAAACTTGTGATCCTCCTGCCTCTGCCTCCCGAGCCACTGGGATTACAGGTGGGCACCACCACGCCCGGCCCAAGGAACTGGAATTTCTGTTTTCATGTCCGCCTCTCCAGGAGACCACACCGGCCCTGGGGGGCACATACGCCTCTAGTGCACACCCAACCTCTTCATGCAAAATAGCTTCTATTTTAGTAGCACATCATGGTCAAGGTTCCACCACCGTCACTAATCTATTTGACAAATATCCCGTGAAGAGAGGTTTATAAACTGTAGGGTTCATAATCCCACATTTATTGAGATGGATGGGTTATCTACAGATGTGAAGTTAGATTCATGCCTGATCCAAGAAACCATGCATGACAAAATAAGAAAGAAACATATATACTTCACACACACAAGGGACGCTACACAGCTAGAAAGAATAAGATATTTTATTGAATGGGTATTAGCTAAATAGAATTAAGAGTTCACCTTGATCATGAACTGGGTTGTACAAATAGCTGGTGAATGTTCTCTGATTAATTGGAAGGCCTATGTCATCCCCAAGAAGGAAAAAAATCCTAGATCTAGCAGCCGCAGCGTATAAGATAGGACTTCCTGTTGAGGAATTCTTGTGAGAATTTATAGAAGCAAAAACCCTAGTCAAGCACCAACAAGTCTAGTCTTGGACTCTGTTTTTTACTCTTAATGAGAAATTCTACCATAAAATGATTGAACTCATCTGGAAATGGGATTAGGCACTGAGATGACATAATGTCCATAACCTGAGAGAACTGTTATTTTTTCTTTAAAAAGAAAGAGCTGTCACCTATATGAATAATGCTTATCAAATTGCATATATGAAAATTGTCACAACGAAAAGCATGTCAAAATGAATCACATTATGATGTACATTAAAAATTTCTAATAAAAAAAAAAAAAGAAAAAAAAGAAAGAGCTGTCAACATGGTAATTATTATACCTGCCTTAAGGATAATACCATGCATGATTCTTTGGCTTTCTCTTAGTCTTACTAAGGGGCAGTAAGAGATAGACTCATGATGAAACTACACTGAGATGAGAGACCGGAAACATAGAAACGTCAATGCGCTACACAGGAAGACCGCCATGACAGTGCAGATGCGACCTGGGTAGGGAACAAAATGCTGCTGGAAGATGTATACGTTCATAAAAGGAAAAGCTGGCTCTCACTCTGAGCTCTCGCCACATAATACATTAAGTGCAAAATGGACAAGACATGAACCCTTTTGAAAACTCAGATCAAAAACCAAAAACCAGAATGTTGCTCTCTTTTAAAAGAACATAATCAATTATAATGGAAGGGGTAGATAGGAGAAAAGAAGGCAGATCTTTCTTTGATAAAGACAGAAGGAAGGAGGGGTGACTGCGTGGGAGTGCTTTGCTATATTCAAACTTTACACATCCAGTGTCCTTGAGTCAGAAGCAGGTTGCATTTTTCTTCATGATTCCATGATCTAATATAGTGAGTTGAGAGTGTCAGTAAGAAAATGTATATTGAAGAATTGCAGAAATTAAACGGCAATGTGTTTATATTAGATATGTGTTAGATATTTCTGTACAACAAAACCAAGATTAAAGGAAGAACAGGGAAGCATAAGTGAATGTGACTCATGGAGTCTGAATTTCTAAACTGGTTGAAGAGCCAAACCCAACAAAACCATGTCCCTGAAAGGCAAGCATTTCCAGGTTTACACAATGTGGACTATAAAGACAGAGGCAACCCCGGGGGAAAATGCCAGCTTTGCTGGTAACCTAAACTAACAAGGACACGGATTCCAACGTGTCAGTTTTCACCTGTCACTGTAGGAAAAAAAACGAAATAAGAAAAGTTTGCTAAAACCTATTGCAGATGTTTGTTGTTCTTGGAAGGACAGAAACCAGAGGAGTCCTGCAGACCATCTGATCTTCCTGGTTCTGAGGGCTAATTTAAAGGAATGCGACTTGACACAGCATGACCCGACAGTGCTCCTCTATAAGTCCAAAGACCGTACAGCAGCCAAACACTTGACCACCAATGCCTGTGGCTGGGGTGTAGCTCAGTGGTAGACAGATGATTGCTCAGCAAGTGTGAGGACCTGGGTTCCATCCTTAACACTGAAGAAGAAAGAAACCACAGCCCACAGCAATAAAATGACACATACAAATCACGGAGACAGTTGCAAAAATGTATGTAGGTTGTCATACAAAAAATAGAAATGAAGTCATTTTTATATCATGACTGTTGCTGTTAGGTGCTGTCGGGTGGGTCTGACTCACAGTGACCCTATGTACAACAGATGAAACACTCTCTGACACTGTGCCATGCCTGGCACTGTGTTAGCGCTTCTCTGCTATTCATAGGGTTTTCCATAGCTGATTGTTTTGGGAGTGGGCTGTCAGCTCTTTCTCCCAAGCCTACAGAACCTGGTATTTCCAGGCTATCTCCCATCCGAGGACGAAACAGGCCCAACCCTGCTTGGCTTCCAAGACCTGATGAGCTTGGACACCATGGTACAACTGTGGGTCTATATCATGGGGAGCCCTAAGAAAACATTATACCAATGACAGATACACTAAGACTACAGCAAGGATGGATACACAATGAAAAGAGTCTTACAAACTTAATATTAGCTAACTGACAGAATTAATATATTTAAAATGATTTTCAGTGCATTTTCCTAAAAGCTCATTTTAAATCGGTTCACCCATGCCTGCAATAAGTTGTAATGAAAAAAGGGAATTAGTCATTTTTTCCCCTTCTCCAAAATACTATGATACCTGAAAATTTTCAAATGCTACTTTGCAACTTTACTAGCGAAATCCTGAGACATTAGACAGGCTCAACAGGCACCAGTTCCCCCCCTTTGCCACGGAGGAATGAGAGCCTCCAGCGTGACTGGGTTCCTAACCAAGGCAGAACGGGCCCCTCGTTCCGGGGGGGTCCCACGAAACCCTGAGCCTCCTGGGTGTATAGATTTTATACCTACAAAGTAGGGGTTCTTTTTGTAAGCTCACCTATTAAGAAGAAAATGGACTTTGGGTGCCCAGTGACTCCTAAATACAGTGAGTGCCCCTTCACATTCTCACTGCTGGAGAAACAGCACTGTGCATGGCTGCTTTAGAGCTGACTTCAGAGAACACAACCCCCGCCGTAGTCCTTCCTGGTTGTGCCCAAAGTCTCCTTCTGCGCTGCACACTCGCGCAACTGTTCCCATCATTCCTAAGACAAATCCTTCTTCCAAAGTACTTTCCGGTTCATTATTAGAATCGTAAGGGCTGGGATTTAGCTCAGTTGGTAGAGCACTCCTCTGCAGTCTCTGAGGTCCCAAGTTCCATTCCCAGCACCGCAAAATGGGAGAAGGACCTGGCAACCCACTCCCTAAGGCAAACCCGAAACAGTCAGCCATTGAAAACCCTGTGAGGGTCGCTATGAGTCGGACATAGACTCGATGGCACCTGACAACAACAACAATTAGAATCGTAAGACTAGATGTATTTATTTTTTTTCTCATTTGCAGAAATACAATTACGTTTCTCAAAGTGCGTTTCTAAGAACTGGGGATGCTATTAAGCGTTAAATGGGAAAAAAAATTCCATGGCCAAGCTGTAATTCAGTCTCGTGCCTTCGTGAACTCCCCACTATCCGTGGTGTCGGTCAATGCTTAGTGCTTATTGATTGCCTCTAGTCAACAATCTGGCATGCCATGAGGATGCTGTGGTGTATGCACTGCAAAGGCTGAGTTGCTCAGGACTCAGGGCTCAGGCCCTCCAAGGGCCATGAATTGTCAGCTGGCAGTGGAGTTGCATAGGGGAGCAGACCGGAAGTGGCCAACCCCCAAGACCGTTGGAATACAAGACCCTTTTCCGTGGGGATGTTCTGGAAGTCTGCGATCGTATTTTGCAGGTGCTGGTCTATGTAGTTTTAGAGCCAGCTGACCCCTGCCTGTCCTCTGGGCTAAGGCAGCCACTGGCCTGAAATCAATTTTTTTCCAGCCCCAATGACAGCAGGCTGAGCATGCAGCTTTGAGTGTTTTGCAGTTTGGCATCTCCACGTTTCTATTTTCACATCTTGCCAAGCAAACTGATAGGGGAGAAAATAAAGTGGCCCCAAATAATGTTAATCACGGCACAATTCCTTTACATGTACACATTAAGGTGGTTGCCGTGAAGAATTAGTTACAACCAAGGGAGTCTGTGTACAGTTCCGTGGTTATTTTAGATATAAGATAGGTATGTCTGGTAGACGGGGCTCCCTCCTGCATTTATCTCTGTAGCCTGGGAAAAAAATACTGGAAATTTTGGTCAGACATCCTAATGAGAGTCCCACCCTGACGTGTGCTGTGGGGGCTCCTGAAGAGAGGCAAGAAGACTCACCATTCACATCTGAATGTCAAAAGGCAGCCTTAAAGAAACCACACTCAAAACCACTCATAGATGGGAGCTGAATCAAAATTATAAGAAGGAAAAAATCCTATGCAAAGGTCGGATCATAATAAAAGAAAAAGCACAAGCTAAGAATGGTATTATTACAGATGGTCTAGAAAATGCACGTAATAGTTATGACAAGGTAAAAAGAAAGTTCATTGCAGGAAAAGTTTCTATCTTAAACAGAACTGGAACCCAAGGATATATAGAAAAATATTACCATAAAAAGACAAGTAAATGGTAGAGAAGTCTTTGATGGGGGGGTGGGATGGGGGGAGGAAGTGCACAAGAGGGTAAGGGGGAACCTATATGAATAATGTACAACAAAATGCATATATGGAAATGTGACAATGAAAAGCATGTCAGAATGAATCACATGAAGGTGTACATTAAAAATGTCCAATAAAAAATACAAAATAAAATAAAACAAACAAAAAAAAGAAACCATGCTAGCAGAAAGGAGTCACTGTGGCTAATACAGCCTGTGCGCGGGGCAATGGCACCTGGGGTAACACACCCACAGCCCTGGATGTCTATTCCCAGCTCCATGTCTGGCCTCAATGCAAGCTCGCTTCCTAAGCTCACTTCCGCCTGCTGCAGGGCTTGCATTTGTTAAGTGGGAGAAGGGGAATAAGACGTGTTATGTCGGAACAACACTAAGAAATTCGATGTGCTTAAAATTTAGAGAAGCTTTTGTTCCATGCTGCAGTTCTGTGGATTTCCCATTTTTTGTGGCTCCAGTTAATGCGTCCTGATTGTTTCTTGGTGATAGTCCTATATACCATCAGATCGTTGCTGTGAATTTTCAAGAGTAGAATGAAGCCTTCCATTTTTGTGTGGGGGCGGGGGGAGACTCTCTACTACATGTTATTTGCGGTCTCTTTGGCATCCACGGTGCCTTGGACTCACCAAAGTGACACATAATAGTGTTTGAGTGTGTCGAGGCGCCACGTCTGGGGAAGAAAGAGCATAGGTGATGGTTAGAGAGACTGTGTTCTATAGCACGAGCCTTCAAACCTGATCTACTCACCTAAACTCTTCTTCACGTAAAACGGAAACATGGATCTAAGCATCGCATAGGACCAGAATAGGCTTAAACATGCAATTGCAGGGAAAGAACTCTCTTTCCGTGTGGGGTGTGTCTAGCAAAGGGACTTATGATAAAAGCAAAGCAAGAGGAACCTTTGCAGCTGCGATCGGCTGCACCGCCAGGCAGCGATCTGACTGTCTCCCCCGATGCCTGACACGGTGAAAACAGAGGACCAGAAAGCGCTAGGGAGATTCCAAGCTGAAAACACATCGGGTCCTCACTTCCCCAACCTCAGAACGCGGGGAGAGCTGGGGATGACAGGCTGAAAAACAGACAACAAAATGGGTGCCTGGCACCACCCGAAGAACTACTGACTCCCCTTAAAAAGTGAACAGATGACCAGGTGCGGTGGCGCAGGCTTGTAATCCCAGTGGCTGGGGAGGCGGAGGCAGGAGGATCCCAAGTTCGAGACCAGAGGCAGTCTGCGTAACTTAGCAAGACCCTGTATCAAAAAGTAAAAAAATGGACTGAGGGTACAGCTCAGTGGTCTAGCACTTGCAAAGCATGCAGGCATGAGGCCCTGGGTTCAAACCCCCAGTACCGCAAAAAAAAAAAAAAAAAAAAATAAAAGTTAACAGATGGAAAGAATACAGCAGCACCCACTCCCCTCTTCTCATTCACCGTGACTCCCTGTCACCCGTCACATTAGAGGACCAGGCTCTGTCCTCACAGGGATCTGCTGCTTTGGGCCCCATGGCATACACACGTAAGAGCCACTCCGTCTCCTGATATGGTGCCTCATCGCCTCCAGGTATTAAGACAGCTGTGACTGCACCATTGTGAGGACTGTGGCATGTGCAGCCTGGACATTTCCATTTTAAGAAGCAGACAGTTGATTTCAGCAAACTTGTGACTTTGGAACAGGAACAAGCAGTCTACATCTCCTGGGCTACTGGCAGAATAAAGGGCTGTCCTCTGGACTCAGGGCCACTGTGGGGTCCATGTCCTGTGTCTCCCCTACATATGTTACCATCTGCTCACATTCCATGCAGGTCTGTCACACCGGATGCCAGATCACGGCAGAGAAGAGAGAATGTCTGCTAGATCTGAAGGCAGAGGTAGAATGGAAGTCGTCATAAACAAGTGGCCATGTTGGTTCCATGGAAACCGGTTGATTTGCTAACAACTGTTTAACTTTATTGAAAGTAATACATATTGCAGATCACATCTTTTGTAAATAGATCTCAAATATGGCGAGGAGGATGACAAGACCAGCGGGACGCGTCTGAAAACTCTGGCGGATGGCAAAACACGTGAGTGAGATCAGAGAGGCAGAATTCTCAAATGTAACAACGCAAAAGAAAAAGAAATGCATCAGTGAGGAAGTCCCGACATCTTTCTCTGCTTGACTGAGAACTGGCAGTCCTACAAAGGCAGCTCTAGACAATGCAAAAGAGAAAGCCTAGTAATTATTAATGAAGTGCTGGGTCAAGTGGAAGAATAGTTCACAAATACACTGAGAATGTAAGAAGGGTAAAGCATTCGGTACAAAGATAAAATCCTGGGGTTCCTAGTTAAGCTGATAGGGTTTGCTATTTGGAAACCTGCTTTCATCAAAGTCATCAGTTTGTATTCCTACTATTTACAGTGTGTGTGTGTGTGTGTGTGTGTGTGTGTGTGTGCGCGCGTGTGTGCGCGTGTGTGTACATTCCTGAATAGAAATGATTCAAAGGAGTTACTTACTTAAACTCTTCAAATGAAATAGAAAAGACTGTGTTTTCTGTTTAGTTTAGAAAATGGCACTAAATAGTCCATTCTGGACCACAATGTTCAACAGTGAATTATCAGATTAAATAACATGTTGTAAGATTTACGTTGAGATAGAGGAGGTCTTTCCATTAATGGCAGATGACCAAGACTGTGGGTGCTCCTATTCTTATTTAATGCTTTTGCAGGGGTTTAACTTCATTAGATGTAAATAAATAGCCAGGCACAGAGGCAGTCTGCATAACTTAGCGAGACCCTGTCTCAGAAAGTAAAAAAAAAAAGGGGGGTAGGGGTGTAGCTCAGTGGTCCAGCACTTGGAAAGCATGCAAGCGCGAGGCCCTGGGTTCAGCCCCCAGTACCAAACAAACAAACAAACAAACAAACAAAAAAAATATATATATATATATGATAGAAATATTGAGGTTTATCACAAATAATAATTATAAATTATCTTTATTTTCAGATATGTTCATCCAGTTGAAAAAAATAGAACAAAATCCAATAGGATTATTATTCTAGTAGTTATCTTGCTAAAAGCTATAAATATTAAAATTGGGGGATTTTCTTAAAGATCATCAATAATTAGTTTGTTGTTTCTGTTGTTGTTAGGTGCCATAGTATTAAGTCCAACTCACAGCAACCCTATGTACAACAGAATGAAACACTTCTCCACATTGTGCCAGGCACATGATCTTTTTTATGGTAAAACTCATTGTGACAGCCACTGTGTCAATCCATGAAGTTGAAGGTCTTCCTTTTTGTTCTTGATCTGCAACTCTCCCAAACATGATGTCATTCTCCAGGGATTGGTCTCTCCTGACTTGTTGTTGTTAGGTGCCGTTGAGTTGGTATACAACTCATAGCTACCCTCATAGGGTTTTCAATGGCTGACTGTTTCGGGATTGCCTTGAGAGTGGATTGCCAGGCCCTTCTCCCATTTTTGCGGTGCTGGGAATTGAACTTGGGATCTCAGAGACTGCAGCGCAGTGCTCTTCCAACTGAGCTAAATCCCAGCCCCTCTCCTGACTACATGTCCAAAATATATAAGACACAGTCTAGCCATCCTTTCTTCCAAGGATCACTCTGATTGCACTTCTTCTAGGACAGACCTGTTGGTTCTTTTGGCAGTCCATGGTATATTCAATAGACATCTCCAGCACCATAATTCAAAAGTATCAATTCTTCTCCTGTCTTCCTTATTCAACATCTAGCTTTCACAACCATATAATATCACTCAAAATACCATGGCATGAGTCTGGGGGACCTTTGTTTTCAAAGCGATATTTATACTTTTCAACACTTTAAAGAGATCTTTTATCATAGCTTTTCCTAATGTGATGCATCTTTTATTTCTTGACTGCTGCTTCCATAGGTGTTGATTGTAGAACTAAGTAAAGCAAAATCTTGGACAACCTCAATCTTTTCTCCATTTATCATAAAGTTGCAAGCATAATTTAAGAAATTAAAAACCTATTCACAGAGTCAAAAATATATATAAAATGCTCAGAAATTAACAAGAATGCACAAAGCCTTTACAAACAAAACTACAGATGTCTATGGGACTATGGGAAAATGTTACACACATGCGTTGCTAAGCATGCAGGACAGCGCTCCTGTGTGTGAAGAGAATCAAAATCAGCATACGCCCAAATCAAATGGGACTTTGGAGAATGATTCAGGATGACTGGAGGGAAGACAGCGAGGTGTATAGGTGGCTGTACTGAGGTCATAGCAGCAATATTGATATAGTTTCTTCCTAAAAGATAATGAGACTCCAGGGCAAGGTCATGTGTCTGCCAAGTGCCAAGGGTGTGGCCCGCTGGTACCCATTACATTGTAATGGCCATACTTAAAGACCAAACAGATATGGACATGAACAAATTACTTCCAGGTTTCAATAGTCTAACAGAGAGAAACTTATTATGTATCATCAGATTTTAAAAATTCTCCTTTTACTGATACTACATTTCAAAAAATTAGCATCTTAATCTTATATTTAAATATACCTGGTACAAGTCAATAGAGAAGGAAAAAACTTTATGAAGCACTGTCTGGATTCTGAAGGAGCCCAAACACCTTTCCAGGCCGTGTTTCCTCATAATCTTAACCTTTCTCTGTACACAGTTAAAGATCAATGTGAATAAAAATCAACAATGATGATATATTTTTAAATACAAAGACTATCCAACTGATAAAATGTATATATTAGAAATGTGTTAGTAAGTTCAGACAGGCTTTGTCCCCCATGATTGTTCTGCAAAAGGAACACACTTGAGTATTTTCAATCCCGTCTCATTCAGAAGTCCCAAGACCATAAATTTCAAAGGATGCTGCTCAAAATGACATCTGAATATTGAATATGCCCAGGAAGGAGGCCCACACTCAAAGAAACCCAGGCAGTCATTTTTGGATACATGTGAGGTAAAGACTGTTTTCAGTGGCATTTTCCTTTTATGCTACAATACTCTTATTTTTGTTGCTGTTGTTGTTAGGTGCCGCCAAGTCTTGTCCGACTCATAGTGACCCTCATAGGGTTTTCAGTGGCTGATTGTTTAGGGATTGCCTCAGGAGTGGATTGCCACATCCTTCTTCCAGTTTTGTGGTGCTGGGAATCGAACTCAGGACCTCAGAGACTGCAGAGCAGTGCTATACCAACTAAGCAAAATCTCAGCCCTACTTATTTTTAGTTGCTTTTAAAAGTGAAAACATTTAAAAGGCAGAAAAATACAGAAAAATCATATAACAACAGTGAGCCTGCCACGAACATCTATAAACAACACTTAACCAAGAACTAAATGAGAAACACCCTTTGCTCCCTTTTCAAGAGGCGTCAACATCGACCTTGTTCTTTTTTTTTTTTTTTTGTCCTTTTACCCTCTATGGTCATCACGATAAATGCAGGGCTGTGCTACATGCTTCAGCGATGCAAAATCACACTCTGCCCTACACCCAGAATTCAGCCATTTGTTGTTTTTCACTAGGTTTTGGATGTCTGTCTCCGCTCGTGCATACAGACTGGTTCTGGTCATCCATCTCTGACCAGATCTTTTGTCTTTGAATACAACATGAGCTAATGATTCATTTTTCTACTGACAGACACACAGTTGCTATCTATTGTTTACTAACATAAGCAATGCTGAAATAAATATTCTGCAACCTGTCTCCTTGGGGACAGTCAGTAGATATTTTCCAAGTATCAAGTAAGTAAATGCCATTTCTTTCTTTCTTTCTTTCTTTCTTTCTTTCTTTCTTTTTCTGGTACTGAAGGTTGAACTCAGGGCCTCCCACTTGTATGCTTTGCAAGTGCTTGACCACTAAGCTGTACCCCCAGCCCATTTTTTTTTTTAATTTTTGAGACAGGGTCTCACTAAATTATGCAGACTGCCTCTGGTCTCGAACTTGCAATCCTCCTGCCTCTGCCTCCTGAGTTGCTGGGATTACAGGCGTGCGCCACCACACCCAGATTGTAAGTGCCATTTCTGCTTCAAAGGTGAGCAGAAAAATGTGCTTCTAGAATGACCTTTTAGTTTCACTCTCAGGAGCAGGAGCCTTATTCTAAATTTTAATATATAATCCCATTTCAGGTATGTGGGACTTCAAGATGTTCCCATCTGATGGGTATCAGATGGTGCCTTGTTACTGAATTTGCATTCCTCTGATTACTAGAGCGGTTGAGCGCCTCTTCCCTGGCTTGCCGTTTACATGTATCATCATGCAACAGTTCATCCTTTCCACATACGCATATTCATGTATTTGTTTATTGATGATTTGTGAGAGAACTTTTATCAGTACTTACTCCAACCTTTTCCTCCTGATCCTGACTGTTTCTTTACCTTTCACAGAGCATTTCTGAAATTTTCAACTTTACTGTATTGAAATAATCGGTCTATCCTTTCCAGTTGGTGCACGTTGGTTCCAAAGTTCTCACGAAAGCATGAACCGTAGTGGAAAAGATTGAAAATCTGAGCACATCAGGTCAAAATCCCATCTATGACAAAAGTTATCACAAGCGAAATTAGGGCTTGAGAAGATGGAAGCAAATGTTGACAATTAAAACCATGGCCCAATGGATGCATAGCTATTAAAACACTTCTGATGCAAATGTATTCATGTATTGATTATGTACTCATGCACTCAATGACCCATTCACTTTATTTTGATAAGTGTTTATTTTCTAGGGCCAAAGTCCCTTGATGCTAAAGATTTTTAAAACTATTTTACTTATTTTCTGTTCAAAAGTTCCAGGCATATAACAGCTTCCTATGAATATCCACTGATGATGAATGAATTTCTGCACCTTAAGGAGACATGATTGTTGTTGTTGTTGTTAGGTGCCATCGAGTCGGTATCCGACTCATAGCGACCCTCATAGAGTTTTCAATGGCTGAGTGCTTCAGGATTGCCTTGGGAGTGGATTGTCAGGCCCTTCTCCCATTTTTGTGGTGCTGGGAATTGAACTCGGGGCCTCAGAGACTGCAGCGCAGCGCTCTACCCACTGAGCTAAATCAGACATATACAAAACTTTGTACATAAAGTTGGTCACTGCAGCATTACCATAATGTTGAAATGCTGGGAATTACCTAAATGCACAGCTAGAACAAGCAGGTTCAGGAGTAAAGTATGTTCTTTGAGCTGGACAGGGTGTGAGCCACTGCCATGAATCACTGTTAAGGACACAAAATGTGGCTCAGGTGGTTGAGAAACTGAAATTTGATCATATTTACCTTAAATTCAAACCTAAATACCCACATATGGCTCCCATATTGGACAATTTACATCTAGCCCACGAGACTAACACAGTCCAAAATATTGCTTGTACTCATTCAATTTTGGTTGATTTCATCATCCAAGAATGTGTGTGTGTGTGTGTGTGTGTGTGTGTGTGTAAGGAGATTACTAATTCTCCTGAATTGATTTGGAATTTTAAAACAGATTCTACTTCAAGTTCTACTATGAAAAGATACATGAAAAAGGAAAAATGTACATGAAAATTGTCCAACCACACATATTTATAAGATGCTGCCTAGAGTTCTCCTCCATGTCTGTCAGCTTGTCATGTTGTGGGGCTTGTGCGCTGCGGTGATGCCAAAAGCTATGCCACCAGTATCTCAGATATCAGCAGGGCCACCCATGTGGATGGATTTCACCTGAGCTTCCAGACTAAGACATAGGGAGAAGGATCAGGCAGCCCATTCTTGAAACAATTTGCCATTGGAAACCCTATGAATATAGTATCAGAATATAAGCCCTGCAGGCTGTTAAGCTTTCGAGAAATGAATGAGGAAGAGTTGCCTCCTCAGAGAAGAGTCTACCTTAATGATGGGTACGGAATAAAGCCCCTGGGACCTCCTTTTGCTAATGTGGCATGTCTCAAAATGAGAAGAAACACAGTGACTGCAACAATGGACTCAAGCATAAGAAGATCATGTGCATGGCACAGTGTTGGGTAGTATTTTCTTCTGCTGTACTTAAGGTTGCTATGAGCCAGAAACAAGTCAATCTCACCTAACAACAACAGCAGCCGCTTTGAGTTCTAGGCATACAATATTTCTGAAATAAATTGTACATGCTTAGGTAGTACCCAATCTTCCCCCTTTTAAGTCATCTTTTAAGTTAGCTTGCTATATATTTAGATTTAAAAGGCTTTCTTTTACTATGTAGACAGAAAATTATATTTAAATAAATACCCATAACATGCGAAGAGGCAGCAAATAAAGTGTATGTAGGCAGCAAATAAAGTTTTCTGTTTAAATTGAAATAATTGAAAGTCAAGAATGAACTTTTACCAACACAAAAGCAAAAGGTCTGAACAATTTGCCCAAAATGCATTCTACTACAAAACACACACAAACTGAGTATCAGATGCTATTTACACTTTTGTTACTTGTACTAGAATAAGTACTTAAAAGCAACCACTCAAATACTGTAGTAGGCCTTCAATAAATAATTGTTGAATGAATGAAGAAATGAATGAATGGCTATTGTTATTGTTGTTAGATGCCATTGAGTCGTGTCCCACTCATAGCGACCCGAATAGGGTTTTTCAATGGCTGATTGTTTGGGGATTGCCTCGGGAGTGGATTGCCACATCCTTCTCCCATTTGTGCAGTGCTGGGAATTGAACCCGGGACCTCAGAGCCTGTAGAGTGGTGCCCTACCAACTGAGCTAAATCCCAGCCCCTTGAATGGCTGTAGCTGAGTGCAAAATGCATTTCCTTCCCTTGGGCAACACACTTTCTCCCCTGCATAGCAAACTTCAAGGGAGAGATCCCCCCTAGGCTGTGGGGGGCTTCAGCAGGGCCATTGTATAACAATGAGTTGGACACACGTCTTTCACAATGCATTTAAAAATACTTCAAGTTCAGAGAGGCACACAGATGAGCACAATGCACCCTGCCTCTCCTCGGAAGAGGCATGGCTTTGATCTGAGCATGAGCTGACCATAAAGGCACTGCTTCCTTCCTTCAAGTGTCTTGGGGAATCAGGGAGACGTACCTTCGATGCTCGATGGAAAGCTGAAAGAGGATCAGATTGGAAGGAAACAGCAGGAGATAGGCACAGACCTCTTGGAATATCTAATGAAAGCCTTCCAACATTTGCATACACACAGACATATCTCTCTCAGAAATTCCGAAGATTCTTATGACCCTGTGACGTCTATTATGAACTGTGTGTGCTCTGGGCCCCACTGTCCAGGCAGCAGCTAAAACTTGATGGAAAGCTTGGCCCACAGAATAAAGGCAGGCTGGACCCAAGAGTGGCTCTGTCTGGACTTTCAAAAACTTGACCAAGACAGTCGGGCTGCTTGCCCAGCTCACATTCTTTTTGCCTTCAAGGATCACACTGAAGTCTCCCTGAGCTTATGAAGAGCTTAGTATAATACAGTTTTTAAAAAATACTCAAAATATGGAAAGGCCCATGTGTTAGTCCAACCCCACCCAGACTCTCTCTTACAGCAAGTAAACATTTGGTGACTGTAATTATAATCCAACATGCACTTCCTGTCCTCAAAGAACCACTTCTTTATTAAGAATAGCATATTGTCTTCATTATGGTTCAAATGCAAAAATATGTTTACTTTTCAGTGTTATTGGACCACTTACATTCTCTCACATAGCTTAAAAAGAGCTCAGATTAAGGATGTTATTAAAAAATCAAGACAAATCCTTTATTTTTAATTTGAAAGAAAAAAATGGAAATGTAAGCATGTTCAGAATTTGACTAGTCATTTTCTTTTCCATAGACTGCCTTGGCATAACTAGTTTCAGCATTAAAATGACTGATAAACAAATTCATATTTACTTTTCATTTATTTTCATTATTTATACACATCTAACCTGTTTCTCACCTGTAGCGTAGCCCTGTGGAATCCGATCCTATCAGATCCTGGAAGCTAAATAGGGCAGGGCCTGGTTAGTACTTGGATGGAAGACCGCCTGGGAACACCAGGTGCTGTGGCTTGGGAGATGGACCCGGCAACCCACTCCCAAAAATCAATCTGCCATTGAAAACCCTATGAACAGCAGAGAAGCACTGACAATAGTGTTTCCCCTGTTGTACACAGGGTTGCTGTGACTCGGATACTGACTTGACAGCACCTAACAACAGCAACAACAACAATCTGTTTCTCTGATGACAGATACAAGAGACATGAATAGTTGTTGTTGTTGTTAGATGCCATCCAGTCATCTGACTCATAGACCCTACGTATTACAGACAAAACAGTATTGTCAGTGCTTCTCTGCTGTTCATAGGGTTTTCACTGGCTGATTGATTTTTGGGAGTGGGTTGCTGGGTCCTTCTCCCAAGCTTACAACACCTGGTGTTCCCAGGAGGTCTCCCATCCAATGACTAACCAGGCCAGACCCTGCTTAGCTTCCAGGATAGGATGCCACCGTAGTACGGCTGCAGACCAACAGACATGAATGGCATGGTTTTATTGCCATCATGGGATTTTCCTAGTAACATCAGGAAGAACTTCTCCATCTGTTGAACCTTATCCCATTCAGTATCCCGCCTCCCATTTTCCTTGACATTTTGAGAGGCAAATGGAGGAACGCTCTGATGCTTCCACTTCTAGCCACCCTTGCAAATGTCCTGGTAGGAGGACTTCACAGGAGTCCTTGGAGCCTGACAAGTGCTGGTTGGGGAAGTAGCACAGTTTGTCCCTCTGACCGCGATGTTCCTGCCCAGTGATGTCAGGCTGCATTGTCAAGTTCCAGGCCGAGGCAGCTAATGCTCACTGTATTTGCTCCCCTCGGCTGATCTGAAGGGGTGCACTGCTTGTCTGTGGAGTCTCCACGATTCCTCCTGAAAGCACAATCCAGGCCCAATGGAGTTAAACTGCTTTAAGAGCAGGGGAGGCAGGGATGGGAATCACATGAGCACGTTCTGCAGCCTGACCACCTCCCCCTTTCGCTCTTTCTGCCTTCTGAAAAGAAAGACCTATGAGACCTAGATTTTCCTAACAAGTTAATACTGCTCACCAGACACGTTTGTCCAAGAACACAGCAGGAAGGGAAGGTGCTAGAATATTCCTACTGCATTTCAGTGATAGGCCGTGACACCTGAACTCGCCAGGGACTATGTTTTACATCGGAGAAGCACTGACATGGTGCCGGGCGTGGCACAGTGTTGGAGAATGTTTCCTTCTGTTGTACATAGGGTTGCTATGAGTTGGACCTAACTCGACTACACCGAACAACAACAACAACAACAATAACCACAGGATCGTGGGTTTTCAGAAGTTATTGGTGCATCTTCTACTATTAAAATTTAGTTCAATAACATTCTTTCAAAATCTTTAGGTGACCATAGACTCTCTGGTTGTCTCATGGTCCCTTGGAATGCTCCTCTCAGCCTCCTACTTGGGACCAAAGAAGCAAGCCCAGGAGTGATGGCTGAAGGATCAGACACGTTCCCATGAGCAGGATGGAGGGTGGGCCACAGATTCAGGTCATTTAAAGTGAGATAACGCATTGGCAGCAGGGTATTCAAAAGCCCCACATGGTGGGTCCAAAATCTTCAGTACAAAAAGGCAACTTAAGGAGCAATATCTGTTTTACTAAAAAAAAGCAAAAACAAATGAACAGACAAAAACCTCCTGAGACCTCCTAAAAGTTAATAAGAAGGACAAGTTACTCCCTCGCACTTACGGTGCAAAACAATAAATTATTTCGTAGAGAACTGATTTAGGAACAATCTGTCAGGCCGGGGCTGGAGCTCAGTGGTGGAGGCACTGCAAAAAAAAAAAAATTGAGACCCCAAAGGACAAACATCTGATGTTTCCTCTCATCAGGGGATGCTAGATTTCAATACATGTGCAATATTTTAATATCTCTGTCAGGAAAAGAGAAAGGGAACTATGTAGTGGGGAGGAAGGAGGCTAAAGAGAGGGAGGAGCCAGGTTTGGTGGTGCACACCTGTAATCCCAGTGGCTGGGGAGGCAGAGGAAGGAGGATTACAAATTTGAGACCAGAGGCAGTCTGCGTAATGTAGCGAGACCCTGTCTCAAAAAGTAAAAAAACAGGCTGAGGGTGCAGCTCAGTGGTCCAGCACTTGCAGAGCATGCAAGCACGAGGCCCTGGGTTCAACCCCCAGTACCACGAGAGAGAGAGAGAGAGAGAGAGAGAGAGAGAGGGAGGGAGGGAGGGAGGGAGGGAGGAGACAGCAATGAGAACGGGCAGTAAGGGGAAAGGAAGAGAAATACGTCTTTTGCTTTCCAAGGCAGAATCCGGATTAAAATATATACACACTCACAGGACATGCAACCAGAAGGGGCCCCATTCATTGGTGTGAAGGGACAGGTGTCAGGAGGGCGTGGTCACGACAGGGTAATGGGGGAGGTGAACATGAGTAACGCACAATGACAGGCATGCATGGGAAAGGTCATAACGAAACCCATTCAACTGTACGCTAAAAAAATGACTAATGAAAACATCTTTGGAAAGACGACACTTTCTCCAGATGTTCTTCTATTCTCCGCCTTGAATGACTCCACCAAAAGGGGCTCAGGAGCGACCACAGAGCACGTGGGGAAAGCATCATGCTCCGCAAGTATTTCTAACAATCCCCAATCACGTTCTGGTCCAAGGCTCCCGAGCAGGTGAGGCAGAGGCAGATCCAACTTTCCCTACTATTCTTAAATAGGACTTGGGGGCTTCGAGTCCCTCAGAAGGAAAAAGGAAATAAACCTCGGATCTGCGTCAAATAAAGACTCCTGCTCCCTGGTGTGGACAAGTGCGGAGCAATCGGTAGTGAGTCCCTCAACTGTCAAAATGCGGCTTCTCCCTGAGGAGAGACTTCGCCTCCCAGCTCCGAGTTTTCAGATGGATTTGTAATAACAGTGTAATTAAAATATAGATCCAGGAGGAAACTTTGTTTCCCTCTGACTTATTGAATAGGTTTATTTGAATAGGTTTACACCAGCACTTCAGCTGTGCATGAAAGAACCTTTTCCGAAACGAATAAAAGGCTCTCTTCATTGAAAGCAATTATGACAAATTTACTGCTCTTCCCAATCAATAGCGCTATTAAAATCAACCTCCAAATATTACCAGATTCTCATTAAGCCACCGATGGCAATGTTAATTGAATGATACACTCTGTCCTGATTTCATTATTTTTAGCTAACATATTATTCAGGTAATAAAGTTAAGTGGATGCAAGAAGCATATACAAGACAGCTCTCAGAGGCTTAGACACGTAGAAAAAGAATAGAAGATATTAGCCGTAATTTCAGGTAAGTTTTCCGTATGGGGTGGCTTCCACAGCTATCTCTATGACTTAATGATTACCAGGCGAGCACCTACTGGGACAGACATGGTAACACACGATGGGAAACACTATGGTTGCCAGCACCCCTTCAAATAAGCTTACTCCACAAACATGGCTTCCCAGAAGGGGGAACGGGAGGCGGGACAGGAAAGAATGAACCTTATCCCAAGCAGACAGTCAGGAAAGTCACGGGGATCACAAAGGAGGTGAGAGGACAGCCTCGACTCAGAGAAAACAGGTAGACGAAGGGAATGAGTGGGGCTGGGCTTTGGCTCAGTGGGTAGAGTACTGCTCTGTGCAGCAAAAATGGGAGAAGGACCCGGGAGCCCACTCCCCAATCCCAAAACAATCAGCCATCGAAAACCCTATGAATAGCAGAGAAGCACTGACATAGTGCGGCATGGCACGGTGTTGGGGAGGGTTTCGTCCTGTTGTACATAAAGTCACTATGAGCCAGACCCTACTCAGGGCACCTAACAACAAGGGGAAAGAAAAGGGGTGAGCAGATGGGGCCGCAGCCCCATAGCCCCTGAGGGAGAGGAGAAGTCCCTCCAAAATGGAAGCCCCTCGCCCTGCTAGGCAGCCTGGTAGTCAACCAAGGCTCTTCACCGAACACGGGCCCTGGGAACTATCACCATACTCTTGGGGGTCATTGGGAACGGGGAAAACAGGACCAGCCTCACCACTAAAGTGGAGAAAGGTGGGAGCAGGGCTGGCTCTCAAGATGCGCACAGAGTCCCAATAACCATGCAAACAGTTTGGCCTGCCGTGGTCCCCATTCAGAACAGGCAACAGCCAGGCATCCCTGGCTAAGTCAGTTTCCCAACCAGCTCAGTGGCAGACTGCATTTCCTGCGCCAGGGCTCCAGATACTGTGCCTGGTGGAGGTGCGGTGTTGGTGCTCAAGCCTTCCTTCCCCTCTGGCACAGTGTTGGACAATGTTTCATTCTGTTGTACATAGTGTCACTATGAGTTGGACCCAACTCAACTGCACCAAACAACAACAACAACAACAACAACAACAACAACAACAGGATCACAGGTTTTCAGAAGTTATTGGTGAATCTTCGAATATTATAGTTCAATTAACATTCTTTCAAAATCTTTAGGTGACCATAGGCTCTCTGGTCGTCTTACGTTCCCTTGGGAATGCTCCTCTCAGCCTCCTACTTGGGACCAAAGAAAGTAAGCCCAGGAGTGATGGTTGACGATCACTTTTCCCCATGAGGGTGGTGGACAGTGGGCCACAGATTCAGGTCATCTAAAGTGAGATTGTCAGCAGAGTATTGAAAAACCCACATACTGGGTCCAAATCTTCAGTACAACTGAGCTGCTCACCCTGGGCCTGGGCGACGCAGCTGGCAGGAGGCCAGACACTGAACGACCGCAGGACCTACTCCAATACCTGCCTCAGGACTTGTTCTTGTTTCATCTCATTTTATTTATTTTTTCAAACAAGGTTTAATGCTGTCAGTCGTACTCTGGTCCTAACCTAAACTAATTTTATTCATGGACTATTTTCTTTATCAAGCAACAGAAGATTTAAAACCCCTCTCTTGCCAGGTGCCCTGTCGCACACCTCTGATCCCAGCAACCAAGAAGACAACAGCAGATGGGTTCCAAGTTCGAGGCCAGAGGCAGCCTATAATTTAGCAAGACCCTGTCCCAAAATAAAAAGTAAAAAGTGAGCAGGGCACGCAGCTCAGTGGTAGACCAATCACAAAGCATTTGTGAGGCTCTAGGTTCAACCACCTCTTAATATAAAAATAAATAAGTAAATAAATAAATACAAAGCTCTTGCTGTCTTCTGTCCCTCTGCCTGAGTCCTCTCTATTCCTCATCTTATTCCCTTCCTCTCACTCAATCCAGCTGCTGCTTTCTCCCTCTGTTTTTTTTTTAACTACATTCAGTCATTTTACTCTTCTACAACGTTTATGTCCACCCTTGACACTTTTCATTTCATAACTAGAACATTATTGAGACTACTCTCCCTCCTAAATTCACTGCTAATATATAGAGTAGCATGAAACAATTTTACAGTAATTATATATGTGGTTTGGGGCTGGGATTTAGCTCAGGTGGTAGAGCTCCGCTCTGCAGTCTCTGAGGTCCCAGGTTCAATTCCCACCACCACAAATATGGGAGAAGGACGTGGCAATCCACTCCCGAGGTAATCCCAAAACAGTCAGCCACTGAAAACCCTATGAGGGTCACTATGAGTCAGACACAACTCAGCGGCACCTAACAACAACACATATGTGTTGGTGATGGCACCATAACATGTTTGCTTTCCAGTTTCTGAGGGAATGGTAGGGACTGAGCCCTCAAGAAAGAGCTGCTAATAATAATGCATAACTTTAATATCTGACTTGCATCAATACAAAAAGCATCCAAGCAAAAAAATCAACAATGAAACCTTACAATTAAACATCATAGACCAAACAGACTTAACAGACATCTGCAGAACATTTCACCCAACAGATGTGGAATGCACATTATTCTCAGCACCACATGGAACTCTTTCTAAAATAAACCATATTTTAGGTCACAAACCAAGTCTGAGCAAATACATGAAAACTGAAATCATTCCCTGTATCCTACCAGATCACAAAAGAAAACTAGAAATCAGTAGCAAGAGAAATTGAAAATGTTATAAATACATGGAGACCTTTGAATGATTAATGGACCATCAAAGAAATCAGGGAGGAAATTTTAAAATTCCTGGAATCAAACAAAAATTAAAATGCAGCTGGGGGCAAGGGCTCACACTTGTAATCCCAGTGACTTCGGAGACAAAGGCAGGAAGATTGCAGGTTTGGGGCCAGAAGCAGCCTGTGCAACTTAGACCGTGTCTCAAGATAAAAAATTTAAAAATGGGCTGGGGGTGCAGCTCAGTGGTAGAGTACTTTCAAAGCATGTATGAAGCCCTCGGTGCAACCTCCAAATACTGCCAAAATCAAAACCAAAACAAAGCAAAACAAACAAAACAAAACAAGACAAAACAACCTACCAGAGCCTTTGGGACATGGCAAAGGCCATTCCACAGGGGAAATTGATACCAATGCATGTTTATATTAAAAAATCAAAGAAAGCCCAACTAAATAACTTGTGGATGCACCTTAAGGCATTAGAAAAACAACAACAAGTTAGACTCAAAAGCAGTAAATGGAAAGAAATAATTAAGATCAGGGAAGAAATCAACAAGATGGAAATGAAAAGAAAAACATAAAGAATCAATGAAAAGTTGTTTTCTTTGAAAAGATAAACAAAACAGAAAAACCATTAGCCAGACTAACCAAAAGAAAGAGAAGATCCAGATTAATAAAATTATAGATGAAAAAGGAGTCATTCCAACAGATTTCAACAAAATATAGATGATCATCACAGATTACTTTGAGAACTTGTACTCACCCCAAATAAAGGAAAATAAAGAAGAAATGGCTAAATTACTTAAAACATATGACCTACCAAAATCTGAATATTGAGGATACAAATGATTAAACAGATCTATAACAAGGAAGGAAATTAGGGCAGCAATAAAGAATCTCCCAACAACTACAACAACAAAAACCTAGGCCCTGACTGGATTCATAGCTGAATTCCACCAAGCCTTTAAAGAAGAATTAGTATCTTTCTTCCTGAAAGTACTCCATAAAACAGAAAAGGAATATTCCCATATTCTTTCTATTAAGCTAGTATTAACTTTATTTCAAAACCAGAGATGAATACAACAAAAAATAAAATTATAGACCAGTTTCTCTGATGATCATAAATGCAAAAATCCTCAACAAAATACTTGCAACCCAAATACTGTAACACACAATAAAAGGTCATACACTATAACCTAATAGAGCTCATTCCACAGAAGTAAAGCTGGTTCTGGGAGAAGGACCTGGCAGCCCACTCCTAAAATAATCCTGAAACAATCAGCCACTGAAAAGCTTTATGAATAGAAGACAAACACTGACATAGTGCCAGCATGGCACAGCACAGTGTTGGAGAGTGTTTTGTTTTGTTGTACATAGGGTCACTATGAGTCAGACCTGACCCCACGGCACCTAACAACAGCAACAACAACAAGGCTGGTTCAACATAGGGAAATCAATAAATGTACTTCAACACATAAACAAAATCAGAGAGAGAAATCATATTATCATCTCAACAGATGCAGAAAAGGTCTTTGATAAAGTTTAACAACCTTCATGATAAAATCCCTGAAGAAACTGGGAATAAAAGGAACATTTCTCAACATTATAAAGGCTGTATATGAAAAACCTATGGTCAACATTATACTAAAGAGGGAAATCAATGCATTTTCCCTAAAATCAGGAATAGTTCTACTCTTATCCAAGATAGTGATTTATGTTCTAGCCAGAACAATATGACAAGAGAAAGAGAAAGAAAGAAAAAGGATACAAATAGGTAATGAAGGATTATTTGCATGTGACATGATCATATACTTAAAAGGCCCTAAAAACTCTACCAGAAAACTCTTAAGATTGGATAAGTACTCTCAGCAAGGCAGGAATATACAATATCAATATTCAAAAATCAGTAGCATTTCTATATACCAACAACAAACTGGATGAGAGAGAAATCAAAACAACAATCCCATTCATAATCGCCTCGAGAAAATAAAAATGTAGGAATAAATTATCTAACCAAGGGACTGAAAGACCTATACAATGAAAACCTCAAAGCATTAAAGAAAGAAATTGAAGAAGACCATAGATGGAAATACCCCACTTGCTCATGAGTGGGCAGAATTGATATTGTGAAAATGGCTACCAAAAGTGATCTATGGATTCAATGTGATTCTCACCAATATTCCAATAACAAAATTCATTGAAATAGAAAAATCAACCCCATAATTCCCTTGGAGACACTGACAACCCCAAATAGCCAAAGCAATCCTGAACAGAGAGAACAATGCAGGAGGTATCACAATACCTGACGCCAAAATATACTACATACCATAGTAACAAAAAGTTTAGTGCTGACACATAGACATGGGGATCAACGGAATAGAGGACTCAGAAATAAACCCCCACAGCCAGTCACCTGGTTTTTTATAATGGAGCCAAAAACATATATTGGCAAAAGGACAGCTTCTTCAACAAATGATTCTGGAAAACTGGATATCCCCATGTAGAAGAATGAAAGCAGATCCCTATCTCCCACCCTGCACAAAAATCAATTCAAAATGGTTTGAAGACCTTAATATAAAATTGGAAACTTTGAAATCACTGAAGAAAATATAGGGAAAAGTCTACACATAGGCACAAGCAAGTACTTTCTTAACTCCAATAGCCCAGGAAATGGTAACAAGGATTGACAAATAGGACAACATAAAATTTCAAAGTTTATGCACACCAAAAGAAATAATAAAGACAGAGCCCACAGAATGGAAGAGTATCTTTGCCAACTATACATCTGACAGGTGATTAGTATCTTGTTATTGTTGTTAGGTGCCGTCGAGTCGGTATCCAACTCATAGCGACCCTCTGTACAACAGGGGAAACACTATTGTCAGTGCTTCTCTGCTGTTCATAGGGTTTTCAATGGCAGATTGATTTTTGGGAGGGGGTTGCCAGGTCCTTCCCCCAAGCCTACAGCTTCTGGTGTTCCCAGGTGGTCTCCCATCCAGGTACTAACCAGGCCGGACCCTACTTAGCTTCCAACATCTGATGGGATCGGATGCCACAGGGCTACATCTACAGGCGATTAGTATCTAGGATATAGAAATAATTCAAAAGTTAAATATCAAAAATCTCCAAACAGTTCAATCAATAAATGGGCAATGGAACTAAACAAACCTTTCTCATAAGAAGAAATATAAATGGCCAATAAATGTATGAAAAAATGTTCAATGTCCTTAGCTATAATGCAAATTCAAGTCAAAACTACATGAGATTCCCTCTCATCCCAGTCAGAATGGCTACCATCAACAAAACAAACAACAAGTGTTAGGAAGGATGTGGGGAAAAAGAAGCCGTTACACATTTCTGGTGAGACTGTACACCGCCATGATGGAAATCAGTACGGCGGTTCCTTATAAAATTAAAAATACAACTACCGTATTACCCTGGTGTGCTACTCCCAGGGATAGGAATCCAAATCATTCATACCACAGAGACACCTGCACTTCCAAGTTCATTGCAGCACTGTTCACAATTGTAAAAATATGGAATCAGCCCAGATGTCCACCAACAGGTGAATGGATTAAAAATGTGGCATATATACAAAGTGGTGTATTATTTAGCCATAAAGAAAAAGGAAACTATCTTTTGAAGAAAACTAAATGAATCTAGAGATCACCATGTGAAATAATGCAGACCCACGAAAGTAAATACCACAAGTTCTTACTCATAGGCAGAAGCTAGATTTAGCCAAAAGTGAAAAATATAAATATGTATGGTTGGAAGATTGGAAAATACAAGGGGATGTGTCTAGAGCAGGGAGGGGATTGGTGGGAGGGAGGAGGGAGCTACATTAGGAGGTAAACAGAGAGAGAACAAGAGCAAAGTACATGATACAACTGTATGATAATTTCATAATGACACCCATCATACTGTATACTAATCAAATAACAATACGAAATAAAAAAGAAGCTGTCAGCCCTTCTGTCCAGTTAGTGGTACTGGCGACTCCCCATGGTCACTGAACCCTGAGTATCATTAACTCTTGGCACAAGGTGGACTTCCTGAAGTACTTAGAATAAGTCAAATAACCCATGAATAAGTGCACACAGTAGTATACTCGTTAAAGAATGTAAGGATGTTGTTACTTCCAACCCTTCCTTTGAGGGGACTGGCTTTTTTCCCATGAGCACAAGGTAGAGTGGGCTTAATAGAACTTATGGAATAGGGCACTACATGGTGAGACTAAGCAAGGGTGCCAGAGAGAGCTTGCTTCTTCAACGAAGCCTTTCCAGAGATAACCCAGGATATATCCCTGTATAAGGAGAACTTTGGGGACAAATCAACTAGGTTAATTTGTTGTTGTTTTTAGGTGTTGTTGAGTTGGATTCAACTCATAGTGGCCCTAAGTACAGCAGAAGGAAACACTCCCCAAAACTGTGCCATGGCCTTTAATGTTTGAGCCCATTGTTGCAGCCACTGTGTTTTTTCTCTTTTTCAGTCACAACACATCATCCAAAGGAGGTCTCAAGGGCTTCAATCCATTTCTGTCATTAAGGTTGACTCTACTTTGAGAAGACAACTCTTCCCTGGTGGGCTTTTGAATGCCTTCCAGGCTGGTGGGCTCCTTTTCTGGCACTATATTTAACAGTGCTTCTCTGCTATTCATAATTTTCAATGGCTAATTGTTTTGAGAGTAGGATGCCAGGTCCTTCTCCCTAGTCTGTCTTAGTCTGGAAGCTCAGCTGAATCCTGTCCACCATAGGTGACCCTGCTGGTATCTGAAATACTGGAGGCATAGCTTTCAGCATCACAGCAACACGTTAGCCCCCACAGCATGACAAGCTGACAGACATACAGGGGAGGCTAATTTGTAGAACCCCCAAAATGAGAATTGAGTGATGGCCTCTTAAAAAGCAGATTCTCCAAACTCAGCCAATAGAGTCATGTTGTTAGTGTTGGGTGGCATAGAGCTGGTGTCCAACTCACAGCAAACCTATGTACAAACAAA
>VMDO01020223.1:0-37971 GCA_007922755.1 Pedetes capensis | reverse complement strand
AGCAGAACGAAACACTCCCCAATTCTTTGCCAGGCACATGATCTTATTTATGTTTAAGCCCATTGTTGCAAATACTGTGTCAATCCATCTTGTGGAAGGTTTTCCTTTTTCTTTTTGACCTGCCACTCTCCCACACAAGCTGTCTTTCTACAGAGATTGATCCCTCCTGACTACATGTCCAAAATCAATAAGAGCCAGTCTAGCCATCCTTGCTTTCAAGGAACACTTTGGTTACACTTCTTCTTCGACAGATCTGTTGGTTCTTTTGGCAGTCCAATGGCATATTCAAAATTCATCTACAGCACCATAATTCAAAAGCATCAATTCTTCTCCTGTCTTCCTTGTTCAATGTGCAAATTTCACTTATTCTTCACTCATTTTACAAGGCCAATATTATCTTGATATCAAAGCTGGTTAAGGACACCACAAAAACAGAAACAAACAAAAAATAAGCCAATTTCCCTGATGAGCATACATACAAAAATCCTCAATAAGATACTTTTAAACCAAATTCAACAACAGATTTAAAAGATTATACAGTACAATTAAGTTGGTTTTATTCCAGAGATGCAAGGATAGTTCAACATGTACAACTCAATAAATATAATAGATCACATAAAGAGAATCAGGGACAAAAATCACATGATCATCTCAACAGATTCAGAGAAATACTTTGATTAAAATCTTCCATCCTTTCATGATAAAACCCCTGAAGAAACCAAGGAAATAGAAGGATAATACCATAACACAGTGAAGGCTATATATGACAAGCCTATATCCCATATTATACTAAGTGAATATTATACTAAGTGAAAGAACTTCCTCTCAAGTCAGTGACAAGTTAAGGGTATATACTTTCTCCACTTTTATTTAATATCATGCTTGAACTCTTACTAGAAGAAATAAGGCAAAATAAAGAAACAAAAGCGATACCAATAGGAAATGAAGAAGTCAAATTATCCTTATTTTCAGATCATGTGATCCTATATTACCTTCAAGACTCTGCCAGAGAACTCTTAGATCTGATAAACCCTGCAAAGTAGCAAAATAAAAAGTCACCATACAAAAATCAGTAGCTTTTCTGTATGCCAATGATAAACACACTGAGAAAGAAATCAGGAAAACAATCATATTCACAATAGCCTTAAAAATAACATAAAATAAAACAAAAACAAAAGCAAAACAAAAACCTTCAAAACCGAAAGCAATACTGGAGACTAAATCTAACCAAGGGGGTGAAAGACCTCCTTGGTCTTTCAATGAAAACTATAAAACATTGAAGAAGGATATTGAAGAAGACCCTAAAAGATGGGACAACCTCCCATGGTCATGGATTGGCTGACTTACTACTTTCAAAATGGCCATATTAATGAAAGGAATCTACAGACCCAATGCAATAACCATTAAAAGTGCATAAAGATAAGTAAATTTTAAAAACACACACAAGAATATTTCTATAGATAAGAGAAAGGGATGATTGTCCAAAGAAATGAGGGCCATACAGCATATATTCCACCAACAGACCAATTCTAGCATAGGTAAAAGTCTTCCTTGACATGCTTGATGGTGATAAGAACAGCAACTTCCAAAAATCCCTACTAAATATTTTTGCTGGTGACTAATGAATTCATAGAAGACCAAATATAAATCTGATGACAGGTCAAAAACTCGTTGGTAAAACCGAATTACTGTGATAACAGAGATAGAAATTCAGACCTCAATAATCTGAGAGATTATGAAAATTACAAAAGGAAAAACCAAAAGTTGTAAATAAAAATGATTTACAAAGGTAAAGTTTGTACCTTATCCAAAGAAACAGTGGTAAATTCAAATTTCTGTGTGACTATTAGGGAAGAAATGTTTACATGGTATTTATCAAGAGACTAGACAAGAAGTAATTCCCCTAAAGAATTCCAGACCTGAGAAACCATCCATGAAACACTGATTCTGTTCCTCTAAGCTCCAGGCACAGGAAAATAGGTTCATGTCCTGGGACACATGAGTTACTAAGCACACTGTGGGAAGAGTAATTGAAAGACAGTGTAATTTTCAGCAGGAAATAAGTAAGTATTGGAGTTTAAATGAAATGATATGCTTGGAGCAGACTGTGGATGTGAAGCTGCCAGGACAAATCCTCATGCATTTCACATAACAGAACAATGCACTTATGAGACCTGGGGAAATAGTAACAATGATGAAAACCTCACAAAACCTTCTAGCACTGGTATCAAGAGATGAGAGTCAAAGAGTTTGTCTATACCTCCACCATCCAATGAAGTTGTATTACAGTCTACAAAAGTAATTTTGAATATCCTTGTAGCCACATTTAGAAATGTAAAAAAGAAACAGGTTAACCTAATATAAATTATAAATTTCATTTAAGTCAAAATGTATAAAATTTTAGGATTTGAACATATAACCAACACAAAAAATGCTTAATGTATGCATTCATTTTTTTCATTCTAAGTCTTTAAAGGTGCTGGGATTTAGCTCAGCTGATAGAGTGCTGTGTTGCAGTCTCTGAGGTCCAGAGTTCAATTCCCAGCACTGCAAAAATGGGAGAAGGACCTGGCAATCCACTCCCAATGAGTCAGCCATTGAAAATCCTATGAGGGTTGCTATCAGTCGGAGACTGATTCGATGGTACCTAACAACAACAAATCTTTTAAATCTGTTGTACTCTCAGGGCATCTCGGTTCAAAAGAGCCACATTTCAAGTACCCAAATGGCCTTGTAGTCAGTGTCTATGGCTTTGGACAGTAAAGATATAGACCTTGAAGATATCCAGAATGGTCTAGATAGACCTTGCCCTGGAAAGCAACTTACTAAGCCTCCACCCAAATGGAATGAGTTCTTCACAATAAGACGAGCTCCCTTTGACTGTGTTTCCCATATTGAAACTTGTCATAAAATTTCCTTTGAACAAACAGATCACCTCTATTTTCCTAAGGTATTAAATACAATCAGTACAGTAACTCCAACAAGAAATGCACATGAGAAGTAATGAATGTCCTCATTTGGTTATGGGATTGCTGAGATGCACCACTGACTCACAGAGCAGCACTGCACCACCAGGGGGCACCCTGGGCTTCACAGGAAGTTGCTCTCTGCAGAGAAACACAAGCAAAGACAAGGGGCCACTGAGATCTCACCACTGTCCACCTGACCACCAGCAGCTTGGGAAGGTCCCTTCTCTTCTTTCCTCTCTGAAAAATGATGACACATGGCAGAGAGGGTTCTGGACTCTAGCGAAAGGTCCAATACCTGAGGAGGACTGCCCCTATGAGAAGGCCTCTGGATGTGGATCATAAGCAAACACACACTGTACTTCCATAGACTAGGATTCAGGCAAGGATGAAGGGTGATGTTGGTGGGACTGACATCAGCACCATGTAATGAGCAGCTCAAAGATGATTAGAGGAAAATGCCATGGCAATTCACAAATGTCACAGGTGGTGTGACTTTCCTAAATGCATGGGTAGATGATCTTCAGGAATAAACCCTTGCAGGATGTTAACCAAACTCAAATACAAACCAATCATTATCGTTTCTAAATGAAGCTTCAAGAAGTCACAGGTTGTTTTGAGTTGGAAAGATCTTGAAATACATCAACATGCAGACTCTATTTTATGGACAACGAGACTGAAAGTGAGGAAGTTCAAAGGGGTTTTTAAGGGTACCATAATTGACCACAACTTAGACTTTCCTTTTAGAATTTTCGAAGGTCTTCTGTTTTGGAAAGGGTGGTATGATATGCAATGCCCTAAAAATGTACCAATAATGGGGCAGCTTTTGAGCACCTAGAAGGTCATTGGACTAACAAAACAGTGTATTAGCTTCTAGTTGGTAATAAAATAAATATTAAGCAATGATTTCTGGACATGCAATTATCTTATTAGAGAATTCACTACACAGATAACCAATGTACAAATGAAGCCAAGAGCAAGGGAGTTGTCCATTTTCTAGCTGACTTTGGGGTTTTATTTCCATAAGGAAACAAAGAAAATAAATTGATACAAAGAAATGTTTGTTTCAATTTACCAGAATAAGGTAAAGACTCTGCTCATGATGACTCAAAGTTTCTTTGAATAACTCTATTTAAGATGAGAAAAACTGACATCCCCATTTAGATAAGGTATAATTAGGGAAAAATAAGTCACTAGTGACTGGGTTTTTTTTGGGGGGGGGTTGGTTTTTTGGTTTGGGGGATTTTTTTTTTTTTTTTTTTTTTTTTTTTTTTTTTTTTTTTTTTTTTTTTTTTTTTTTTTTTTTTTTTTTTGGTTTTTGGGTGTTTTTTTGTTTTGTTTTTTGTTTTTTTTGCAGTACTGGGGGTTGAACCCAGGGCCTCATGCTTGCATGCTTTGCAAGTGCTGGACCATTGAGCTACACCCCAGCACAGTTTTTTTCTCTTTTTTAGTTTTTGAGACAGGGTCTCACTAAATTACGCAGATTGCCTCTGGTCTCGAACTTGTGATCCTACGGCCTCTGCCCCACTAGCTGCTAGGATTATAGGCACTCACCACAGTGCCTGGCTCCATTTTGCCTTTTGATGAAAATAACTGGTATGTTGCTAATGCTGAATCTTCAGATTGTTAACAGAAATTTAATAAAGAAGATCACACTGGCATTTTTTTCCCAGTTTAATCAATAGAAATAAATGCAAGTATAACAATTATACTTATGCACATGAAGTAACTGTAAAACAAGAATGAGAAATATAAGAATATATTTTGTTACATAGATAATTTGTTCAGATCAAAGTCATGATTATAAGAGAAAGTAATTTGTGTTCGTTTTTTCCCTTTAGATAATGGGATGGTAGAGTGTTTTAAATTATTTGTTAGTTTCAAGAATTTTTGTTTCTATGATCACAATGTTAGGCTAATATTGTTAAAATGCTTATCATTTTCAAATATTTTAATTTACTTCATTTAATTCCATATTGATTCAATTCTAGCTTTTAAAATGGCAAGTATAATCACATAATCCATATGACATTTTGAAAACCTGATTCATTTTGGAAAACATTATAAATTAACACACATAGATGGTGCTGTTGACAATCTTCCAGCTAATGCTCTTTGGGGGGATTAAGAAAAATGAACTAGGTACTTAAGAATGAACTTTCCAGCTCCTTGGAAAAGGTAGCTCATTAATTACAAGTATTTTTTCACAGACTTATAGAAGGTTTAGCCTCTGAAAAGTTTGAAGACTGTGTAAAAATAATTGTCAGATGTTAAGAAATAAAAATGTAAAGAGGAAAAAATGTGATTAGTTCCAACACTGATCAATCATCATTCGATTAAAAATCATGTGAAATGACTATTTTGGATTTTCCATGCTGTTGTGTAATTGCGAATCCTGTTGCCCTTCTTTTTATCTCAAAAATGAAATAATTAGTGCTTAAGCAGAAACTTTGGGGAAAATCACCATCCCTTGTGTGTTGTTGTTGTTGTTGTTAGGTGCTGTCAAGTCGGTATCCGACTCATAGCGACCCTCATAGGGTTTTCAATGGCTGACTGTTTCGGGTTTGCCTTGGGAGTGGATTGCCAGGCCCTTCTCCCATTTTTTCGGTGCTGGGAATTGAACTCAGGACCTCAGAGACTGCATCGCAGTGCTCTACCAACTGAGCTAAATCCCTTGTGTGTATTATGGCTTAAATCCAGGTAAAGCTTAACATTGCAAAAGTTAAAAACCTTCCAGAGACAGAAACAATTCATATTTCCTATAAACTTCACTCATGTGTGTGCACACATTCACCCCATCCCCCCACAAACTACACAGGGTGAACACTTTAAAACATTCAGTATATATAAAATCTGTTGACTTCTTTTTTATCTCTTCTCTTACTTTCCTTATAATTCAAGGGACTGTTTACGTTTGTGTGCACCGACTGGGCAGAAATTATACCTGCATGTGAAATAAACTGCTCTATTGGCAAGGGTTATCTTTGACAAGGCATGGAGATTCATTGTGGACACAGAGGCTACTAACTCCAAAAGCTAAGCTGCTTTGTTTCAAATTGCATTGAGCCTGGGCAAGGTATTATTTGTGTTTCCATTCGAACCCCATTGATGTATCTGAGAGATATTTTTAGTGTTTGTCTCATCGACCCAGTTACTGCAGAGCAAAAGAAAACCTTTTGTATCTGCATTCTGCTACTCTCCCAAGCATTATCAGTGTGGTAATGATGAAATGCCCTCTGCTGCCCACCAGGCTGATTGTCGCCATAGCAACAGATCATTATATAAAGTTCATCAATTCAGCTGGTCGCTATCCCAAAGCAGCAGACTTGCTAATATGTTAAAAAAAGTTCTTTCTCTTAACTTGTAATTGAGTAAATGAATTAAATTGGTCTTTGCACTGAAAGTTCAGCATTACATTAATATAGCAAAGGGGAATTCAGAATAAAAAATCAGCTCTTCCTGGCTAGTACATGCCTAAAAAGGAGATTTTAATTAACTTTGTTATCAGATTCAAATAATAGCTTTCTTAGTATGTTATCCAGCTTAAGTATTCCTGGTCAAATTAAATTAAAGGCAACATGCCTTTATCACAAAATACTGTTTTAAACCATATGCTTCCATTATCCTTCACCCTTGGCATATAAGTCCCAGAGAATCATGTACAAGACACAGAGTTTCTTGTTCACTGTTTTTCCAGAAAGTGCCTGTTATACAGTAGGTGATTAAGCAATGTACATGGTTCAGTGTGCTTTCTTTGCAGATCCCAGATTAGACTCTGGGCTCCAACACTTAGAAGGTATATGGCTAACAACTGGTTACTAACCTTTCTGTGCCTCCTTCACCCTGGTGGCCAGCTGACAGTATTGGGGTCATTAAGTGAATTTATCTGTGAAAATGTGACACAAGAATTGTTCTATGAGAATCCACGGTTTTTTGCTGCTGTTCAGCCTGTAGATGAAAAGTCCTATGTAAGTTTTACTCCAGCTTTCTGCCCCCATTAGTACTCACCACATGTAAGCCATGATGGAAAATAATCTCTTTTACAGTAGTCTGTCTCTATTGCTTTGCTGAAAAACAAGACAAAATCACCTTTTAAGCACTCTAAATCATAAGTTGATAGTTTAAAGGAAATTTGCCACTGTCTTTCCTGTGAGTGGAAACCAAATTGTATTTAAAACAAGAGTGCAATTGATCCAGTCCTTGGGGCGCCCTGTCTAAACCCTCATTTTGCTGGGGCTTAAATGTAAATCCAGTTGGATTGAAAATCATTCTGTTAAGGTGAGAACACGTGGTTCTGAAGGGAAACTACTTGCCTTAGATTTATTGTACCTAAATTACAAAACAACCACCTAAATGGTAATGTTGGCAGCCTTTCTCTGACTGTGACCAGGTAGAAACACAGAATCTAAATTATTCTTGCCCTTGGTGGTGGGATTTATTCTATCTAGTCCCATTAGTGTGGATTGGAATGGCTGAAAAAAATCTGTGCAAAGCATTTTTACACATCATTAACTTGAAAGAAGGAAAAGGGCTGTGTACCCTATAGAATAAGAAAGTTGTCATTTTTCTGAGTTGCTACATTATAACAATAATGTACTTGTTGCTGTTGTTAGGTGCTGTAGAGTCGAGTCCAATTTATAGCAACTCTAGGCACTGCAGAAATGAAACACTCCCGGATTCTGTGCCAGGCATATGATCTTACTCATGTTTAAACCGATTGTTGCAGACACTGTGTCAATTTGGCAGAGGGTTTTCCTTTTGTTGTTGTCCTTTGACCTGCCACTCTCCCAAACATGATGTCTTTCTCTAGGAATTGGTCCCTCCTGACTACATGTCCAAAATACATAAGATGCAATCTAGTCATCCTTGTGTCCAAGGAGCACTCTGGTTGCATTTCTTCCATGACATATCTTTTGGTTCTTCTGGCAGTCCATTGTATACTCAATAATTGCCTCTAGCACCTTAACTCAAAAGCATCAATTCTTCTGTCTCCCTTATTCAATTCCAGCTTTCACAACCCTATGATGTGACTGAAAATACCATGGCATGAGCCAGGTACACCTTTGTCTTCATTGTGACATCTTTACTTTTCAATACCCTAAAGAGATCTTCTGCTGCAGCTTTTCCCAAAGCAATGTGTCTTTTGATTTCTTGACTGCTGCTTCCATGGTTGTTGACTGTAGAACCATGTAAAGCAAAATCATGGACAACCTCAATCTTTTCTCCACTTATTGTGAAGTTGCATACTGAACCCAGTTATAAGGATTTTTGTTTTGTTGATGTTGAGGTGCAATCCATACTAAAGGCTGTGTTATTTGATCTTCTTCAGTAAGTGTTTTAAATCCTCTTCACTTTCAGCAAGCAGAGTTGTGTCATCTGCATAACACAGGTTCCACCTGACTGGAAAAGGTCCATATTTGTACCTATTCCCAAAAAATGGGATCCAACTGAATGTGGAAACAATCGGACAATATCATTAATATCATATACAAGCAAAATTTTACTAAAGATCATTCAAAAACACCTGCAACAATATATAGATAGGGAACAGCCAGATTCAGAAGAGGGCAGGGAACCAGGGACATCATTGCTGATGTCAGGTGGATATTAGCCAAAAGCAGAAAATATCAGAAAGATGTTTATCTATGTTTTATTGACTATGCAAAGGCATTTGACTGTGTGGATCATAACAAATTATAGATAACACTTCAAAAAGTGGGAATACCAAAGCACCTAATTGGAACATGAGGAGTCTCCATGGATCAGGAGGCATTTGTTCAAAACACTACTTGATTTAAAGTTGAGAATAGTGTGCATCTGGGTTATATACTTTCACCATATCTCTTCAATTTATGTGGTGAACAAATAATCTGAGAAGCTGGACTTTATGACGAAGAATGCAGCATCAGGACTGGAGGAAGAAATAATGCACTAGTGGCTGATACTCCAAGCTATTTTGTTGTTAGAATTTTCTCTTCTTTTCTTCAGGCATGAGCTTGTCCATTACTATGACCTTAAAAATGATCTTATCCCTCTATTGCTGAGCCAAACCTATCTCTCCAGCTTTAAAAAAAGACTTCCAAATGCACCATCAATCCTACCCAGCACCTTCAATCCAAAATGAAGCTGTCTCCTCCCTTGAGATCAAGTGTTCTTGCACCAGATATCCTGACTTCATCGGGACTATGCCACCTTCAGCTTCATCTGCTCTCTCCCCACTCAGAACTCCCAGCAACTGAAATATCTCTCCATTTTTAGAACACCTGGTGTCTTTCTCTAGCTGCATGCTTTGTAAATTCTGTGTCCATCTCCACCTTCTTCATCAGGCTGCATTTCTCCATCTCCAAGAAGCCAATACCCATGCCTCTGCTCTGGGGCCATTTCTCAACTCACCAGGCCAGGTCAAAGCTTCCAAAATCTGTGTGCTTGGGGAGGGTCACTTTTTTCAGCAATTAAGGTAGTGCATTGGGTCAAACCTAGGATGAATCTTTTCTGCTATGACATGAACTTTCCTTGGCATCAACTGCTAAGTCTTATCTTTATCCATAATGTATTTGTTTTCTCAGGAAATAGGCTGTCCAACAAGTTTTTTTGAATGAATCCATGAAAATGTCATAATTTTGAAATGTGCCTGAAAACTAATCTTTAAACAGATGGTTGACATTTATCTTCCAGTTTCCCTGGTTATCACTGAGGAATAATGTTGGGATTCCCAGGGGGATAGAGAGTACCTCAGACATGGCTGGTCCTAGGAGCTCATCTAGACTATTTGGAGGACCAACTGCTCTCCTCCAAGGCAAGTCACCCTTACCCAACATCCAGGTTACTTGCTCCCATTGAATCCTAGGGGCAAGATGGCAACTGGTCACCTTTGCCATATATCTAGGTATCTCACTCTTCCCCCTCCCATTGAGTGGGCCAAGATGGCACCCAAGGTATGGTAGCATCTAAAGCCCCTGTGGTGCCCGATTGGTCACTTCTCATCCAACCCTGTTCCCCTGACTGGCTGGCTATCAGGCCATATAAACTCTGGAGCTCAGAGCTCAACAGCTTTTCTGAACACCATCCAAGAGAAGCCCACTGGGTCCTTATGGTTCTTTAGGAGTCCAGGGCCCATTCACTCATCTGCCTAGCATAGCCTTCAGCCTCCCTCCGACCAGCCTTCACTCTACTTCTACCTGCCTGCCACCTCTACAATGCTGGATATCTCCCATGGACCGACAGCTTTGAGAGGCAAGACTCTGAAAGAGACAGGCCTCCAAGAGTCAAACACAGCGCCTCTGAGTGGCAAAGCCTTTGAGCCAGAAGAGCAACGACATCCAACACCTGGGAGCCTCTGCCCCCGCAGCAGAGAGAGCAGCTGAGTGCTTCCCTTCTCCAACTCCCCTTTCCCCTCTCCCTCATTCTCCATTCCTTTCCCCTCCTTTGTGAATAAACCCCTGTTCTTTTATCCCGTGGATGATGCTCTGTTCCCTGGCCACAGCCTCACCACTGGGTGCAATGTCAGGTCACCCCTCCCCCACACTTCACCTCCACCCACAATGCAGACAGAGGGAAACCCCAGAAAGAACCTAACAGAAGAGTAATCACAGTAAATAGTCCTATTATTTATTTTGACAACTTGAAGTGTCCAGAGTATATAGATTGTCTCTAAATTTCCATGTACCTTATGCTATTGGCTCCACTGAAGATTATCTAAAAGGGGAGATGGTGGTGGACAGCAGTGGCAGGAATTTGAAAAAGAATGTACCACGAAGGGGAGAGATCTGAGACCTTCACACAAGTTCCCAACATTTATGACTAGAGAAGTTACTCAGGGACATTGCTGACATTGGCATTTCAGGCCCAGCCCCTATGGCTGGGATTCTGAAGTTCTGCAGTAAACCTGGAAACAACATCATTAACAAGAATTACAAGTGAATGTAACTCAGGTGGTCTAAGATTGTCCTTTAACCAACACTTAGGGGCTGATTTTAGTCCACTTTATCAAGGATGCCTGCAGTGAGGTTAATGGTCATTGAGCTTTGAGATGAGGTGACTATTTCTTAGCTTCCTTAACCCACAAGAGATACTTTATATAAAGTTCTTGCCACTCTTCTTGTATGAGGGCAAACTCTAATTGTGCCTTAATAATTATTATGGTGCTGGTTAAGAGGAAGAGGACACCATGGCCAAGGTCCCTCCCTCCATCCCCAAACTTTCCATATATTAAAAAGTTTGTCCTAGGTCGGGGGTGGTGGCTCACACCTGTAATCCCAGTGACTGGGGAGGCAGACACAGGAGGCCTGGAATTTCAAGGTCAGAGGCAGCCTGTGTAACTTAATGAGACCCTGTCTCAATTTAAAAAAAAAATTAAAGAGGGCTGAGGGTGTAGCTCAGTAGTACTGTGCTTGCAAATCAGGCGCCAGGCCCCCAGTTCAGCTCCTTAGTATTGAAAAAATAAGTTACCCCTAATTAGTTATGTGTGGACCTTCTGCCTGGCTGAACACTGGACTCATTGAGGGATGATAAAGATTTATAAATGTCTGGGTCCTGCCTTCCTTTGCAGAGACATGATTTAACTGGTCCAAGTAGAAGGTAGACATTCCCAAATTTTAATACTCTTTAGGTGGTTGTAATGTGGAGCAACAGTTGAGAACTACTGATGTTTAACACATGAAAGAATATTTAAAAATTATAGATGATTTTCAATTAATGGCCAGAAAATTAATCTGTTATTCTTCATTATCTAGTTCATTCTTAGGTAGTAAGCCAGACACTTTAGAAGATTGAATGTACTGTAAAGCACATTTGGGAGATTCCACAGGTTCTACCATTCTAGGGATGGAGGTGCTCGGGTTTAGCTCAGTTGGTAGAGCACTGCTCCACACTTTCTAGGACCTGTGTTCTATCCCTTGTTGTTGTTGTTAGGTGCCATCGAGTCGGTATCCGACTCATAGCGACCCTCTGTACAACAGGGGAAACACTATTGTCAGTGCTTCTCTGCTGTTCATAGGGTTTTCAATGGCAGATTGATTTTTTGGGAGGGGATTGCCTGGTCCTTCTCCCAAGCCTACAGCTTCTGGTGTTCCCAGGTGGTCTCCCATCCAGGTACTAACCAGGCCTGACCCTGCTTAGCTTCCGAGATCTGAGAGGATCGGATGCCACAGGGCTACCGCTGCAGGCTGTTCCATCCCTAGCATGGCACAAATGGGAGGAGGAAGTGGCAACCCATTCCCTAAAACAATCCTGAAGCAATCAGCCATTGAAAATGAGGGTCACTATGAGTCAGACCCAACTGGATTGCATCTAGCAACAGCAACAACAACAACAACAACAACAACAAAACAAGGGACAGATATGAAGATTTCTCATGCAGGACTTGAACTTTCTGTACAGCTGAAACACTGTAGTTAGCTGATAATCTGCAGCTGCTAACTTCTTCCAGCTCTGCCTAAGATTTCTAACCCAGGTCAAATGTTTTTGAAATGGCCCCCAGCTTGTGGCAGTGGTGGTTTCCAAATGCATGTCCTTCCCAGAGATACCACAGCCTATAGCTGGGCAAAGCCCTGGATCAAGGTTCCAACCAATGTTCAAATCCTCCAACAGAAGAAATTTCCTGGAACTTCTACATTGGACTGGTGGAGCCTTTTGACAGGTTTATGTCACAGTCTGAAGACTCCCCCTGCTCAATCCTGCTTCTTCCCCTGAGTCCTTCCGTGGAGTTAGCATTATTTATGCTTCTATCTCTGTCTCAGTGTCAGCTTTCTGGATGACCACCACTGCCATGGGGACATCAAGATGAGCTGAGCCAGGGAAATCTCAGTGCACACTAATAAATCGGGAAAATCCCATGGAGTAAGGGGGGAGGTGATTGTGTTGTGACCCACAGTCAAAACCACACCACAAAGGAGCAAAAACCCAATTGAAAGGGAGTCTTTATTAAGCCAGCAACCACAGAGGACTAAAGTCTCTCTAAAACCCATGGCCCCAAGGGACAGTTGTGGGGGGCTTAAAAGGCAAAAACCACATCCTGTGAGGCAGGCTTTAAGTTTACAGACACTTTGAAGTTCCTGACACGTGTCTCATAGGTGACTATAAGCCATAAGTGGTTACAACAGAAGCTAAGATAAGCAGTTAAAGATTAACATATGACCTAGGGTGTAAAACAAACTACCACCCTGACCTAACCTCTGCAAGCAATAAGTACAGAAGCAGAACAGGCAGTTGAAATTTTCCATTCACACTAGAGTCCTACCTAAGATGGCATTAGTCCTGTTCACTCAGTGACCCATTACACTTGCACTTAAAATTACAGGTGGTAGACTCTAGAACTATGTCTCTTCTTTTTATTTTCTTTGGAAATATTGCATAATAGTAGTATGATTTCTACTTAATGAATATGAAAACTAGGACTGCCAAAGGTCTAGAAATGTACTAAAATAATCTAGCTTATAATAGGTGGAGTGAGGTTATGATTTCAGGTGTTTCCAGAACTAAACATCATACTTTCCCTGACACACTCTTGTCTCTGGTTTTTCCATCATATAATAATTGCACCCTTTGTCAGGTGCAGTGGCACCCAAAGGAAGCAGATATAGAAAGATCACAAAATTGAGGCTAGAGGCAGCCTGCTAACTTAGTAAGAACCTGTCTCAATACAAAAAATAAAAATGGGGTAGGGGCATAGCCCAGTAGTATGCATAAGCAGCTGGGTTCAGACCTCCAGTACTGCAAATAAAATAAAATATAAAAACATAAATACAGCCTTGTCTTAGCTCCAACTACATTAGCCATCACCTAAAGAATTGCACTTAACAAATTTATGTCATTCTCTAATGATCTCCTGTGGACCAATATAATCACCCCTCTCCATTATAATTATAAACACTTTAGGTTTAGGACCACCTCTTACATTTCTCATGTATCCCAAATGCAGCCTAATAAAGAATGTACCCTTTCTCCATGTTGTTTATTAGCCACATGACTAATATGCATATAATGAGGGTGCCCTTGTTTGGAGTATTGGATGATACCTATGACAGGTAAAGATCTTAGATACAATGAGCAGCTTCTTATGGTTTACTATACATTAACTGGGATTTCCCCCCATAATAGAACTACAGAATGTACACACTACCCCTGGGAGGTTGGGCTTGCTCTCCTGACCTTGCCCTGTAGTTTTGGTCTAACCCTATATAATTATAGCCCTTCACTTTCAGACTTTCTCTTCTTGAACCCATCTGGCAGCGGAAGTCCCCTCAGCACAGCAGAGCCATCTCGGCATCATGCCTGACCAGAACTGCTGCCTTTCCTCTTGTTTCCCACCCATGACAGGCAGGGCTGTTTCATGACAAGGGACTCAAGGGCTGCTCAGGTCTCCACGTGGGCCAATTCCATTAACTCCTGACTCAGACCTGCCAATGATTTCCCAACAAATACTGATTAGCTAATTTACTCATTTAGTGGGTTTTTAATTGGAGCCTATTTTGGTTCATGTTCCTATCTGGCTGCTGTTGCTAGAGAAATAACAAATGAGAAAGCTTTTTGGATACCAGTAACTGGGTTTAATGTCCACCAGTTTCCTCTCACTTAAAGGAGTGAGTGACATGAAGAATTTCCTTTCCTTTTCCCATGTTCTGTCTGGGAGGTTTACATGACAGAAAATGATGTGTCCGTCTCTACACACCTGGATTGCAATGACCCACATTCTTCTAGCCAAAGTGGTGACAAATTCCATCCATTCTAATGGGTCCTATCTCTTACAAAGGCCTTGGATATATAAGGGGAAGGTGGTGCAAGGTAGTGTGTACCATTAGGAAAGTGAAGGAGACAGACTTCCAACACCTGGAAATATACAACCCATCTCTGGGCAAAAGATGGGAATACATACACTTTTCAACTGGACCTTGAAAGGTGAGCAGGCTTTCAACAGATTGGAAAGAATGTGAGGGCATACGAGGGAAGACGGTTGGCCTGATGTATGGAAGGTTAGGGACCATGGCTGGCAGTCCTGTAGAATTCAGTGTCACATAGAAAGAAATGCCGTGGGTTAGATTCAGGGAATCATTGAACCCAACCCTGGCTGCTTCTTTAATTGAAATGAAAATTCTCCAAGCTCATTCAGCTTTTGATACAAACCTTGTAAACCTGTGATGGGTAGCTTCATGACTCTTACCTTAAACAGAAATGTTCCACAATATATATCTTTTCATAATATAACTAATTAGGTCAAGTGTAACTAAAGCACTGAGACTTGTGAAAAGCACTAGGCAATAGGTTAGAAAATAGCAGTAGGGTTGAAGATTTCTATCCCCAGGGAAGCAGCCATTACTCTGCCAGAGTCCAGCTTCTAAGCCATGGGCCACTGGCAGGTGACAGGGTCACTGAGGTGGTAGTCTTGCTTCCCATGGAGAAAGCTTCTGCTCCTGCAGCCATCCTGAAGAGCTGGATTTGTTTTTCAGTGCACCACATAAATGGAAGTATTTTCTGTGTTTTCCACGTTTTGGAAGCTCTGACCTTGGGAAAGCCCTGAACCAAGAGATGCAGATAGAGAAGACAGCACTGTAGTAGCAAACACCTCTAAATAATCCACTTTAGGAATGCAGAAGAGTGATGTGTAGTGGTAAAGATGAAACCCTAGTGATATGCATGAACATGAGTAAATAGCTCAGAAATAAAGTGAGTGAAAAATAGCAAGTCATGGAAGAGTGCATGTCTTTCCGCTCATCTCCATGTCAGAGCTCATAGAAGATGCTGTGGCTTGGACTTGAAATGTCCCCTAAAGACTCCTGTGTTTAATAATCAATGCACAGGGCAGCAGTGTTCAGAGCTGGCCACTGAGAGGTGATTGCATCATGGGGGCTATTCAGAGGAGAGGAGGAGGTAGTTCCCTGGGGCATGACTTTGAAGGGTACGTTCTGTCTCCAGCCCCTTCTTCTCTCTCTCTCTGCTTCCTGGATACCATGAGGTGAGCTGCTTTCCTCCAGCATGCCCCTGCACCATGATGTTTCTGCCTTGCCACAGACCTAAAGGTGATGGAGCCTGCCAACAGTGAACTGAAACCTCCAAAACAGTGAAGCAAATTAACCCTTTTCTTCCTTTAACTTGATTTACTCAAGTATTTCATCACAACAATGGGAATCTGACAATACAATGGGACTCATGGTATTCTCATTTTATTGTTACTTTGCATTAAACATATCTGTTCAATATAGTACTATTTATGTTTTCAGAATTCAAAGCAAATAACTTTTGTAGAAATGGAAAGACTAATGAGAAAAACTTGACTCTTGCCAAATCACATTTTCATATAGCTAGAACCCAGCCTCAAGTTCTATTAATGCACACACACTCATGGATGCAGACATGCATAGTCTCAAGACAGGAAGCTACATTCAAATGTAAACATATTTTAAAAAGAACTTCTATTGGAAATAAAATGAGACACAGAGATATAGTCATGCATCACAGGATAGGGATATGATATGAGAAATGTGTCACTAGGAGATTCTGTCATTGTACAAACATTACAAACATTACAATGGGTACTCCACAAACTGAGATGGCTATGATGTTGCAAGGAGACATAATGGCAGAGAACCACCGGGATGTCATTTTCTGATCTCATGTATGACAGTATATGAAGTTGGCTTGCTATGATCTGCTGGAGAGCACTTTGGAAGTGGGCTAGCTCTCTCAGGTAATGGTGTAAGCTGTACTTGACATGGTATCCCTTCCATCAGGGCTGGAATATTGGTTAAATCAGTGCATCAGATGAGGGGATAAAAGACTCTGCATATGATAGGGGGCTGGTTTGAGAACTTTCCTGATACAAGGAATTAGAAGATGAAACAAGTGATAGACAAAGGAAACCAGGGGATGATAAAAAAACTGCCTCCTTCTCAGTGAACGCCTACCCTGTGGCTGCTGAACCTTTAATAATATCTTCCAAATTCTTGGGGTAATTTCTGTAACTTCTTTTTTAAATCAGAAATGTGTAAAATAACTGAATTTGTGTGTGTTTGACAGTGAGAGCTGCATATTTCTTTTCAGTGTAGACAAGGTTGGTGAGTATGAGTCCAGACACTTGTTGTTAGGTGCCGTCGAGTCGGTATCCGACTCATAGTGACCCTCATAGGGTTTTCAATGGCTGAGTGCTTTGGGATTGCCTTGGGAATGGATTGCCAGGTCCTTCTCCCATTTTTGCGATGCTGGGAATTGAACTTGGGGCCTCAGAGACTGCAGTGCAGCACTCTACTCACTGAGCTAAATCCCAGCTCAGTCCAGACACTAGTAAACAGAAATTATGGGGAAGGGCTTTGGACTTCCTTGGCATGAAAGTGGGAGTCTGGGAAGTTGGGTGTGGTGGCACATGCCAGCCTGTAACCCTAGCAATGTGGAGGGTGAAGACAGGAGAATTGCAAGTTTGAGGCAAGAGGCAGGCAGTGTAACTTAGCAAGACTGTCTCAAGATAAAAGGTCAAAAAAGGTTTTAGGGATACAGCTCAGTAGTGGAGAACTTGAAAAGTTTGCATGAGGCCTTGGATCAACCACCAAGTACTATTAATAAATAAGTAAACAAATTCTCTCTCTCTCTCTCTCTCTCTGTATATATATATATATATATATATATATATATGTATATATACACACACACACACACACACACATACATACATACACACACACACATATATATACACACACATGCATACGGATACGTGTGTGTGTATATATATATATATATATATATATATATATATATATATATATATATCTTGTTGTTGTTGTTAGGTACTGTGGAGTCCATATCCGACTCATAGTGACCCTATGTACAACAGGGGAAACACTATTGTCAGTGTTTCTCTGCTGTTCATACGGTTTTCAACGGCAGATTGATTTTTAGGAGTGGGTTTCCCGGTCCTTCTCCCAAGCCTACAGCACCTGGTGTTTCCTGGTGGTCTCCCATCCAAGTACTAACCAGGCCTGACCCTGCTTAGCTTCTGAAATCTCATGGGATCAGATACCACAAGGCTATGGCTGCAGGCCATATATGAAAATAGGAGTCTGAAATGAGGAACCAGACACTTGAGACGCAAGAACACCCAGCGGGTGTTGAATGGATAGACAGGACACATGTTCTTCAGTGCTCCCTTGGAAATGGGTCCAAATGATGACAAACTGATAAAATAAAAAGCTGGAATATCCAGCCACTAAACATGTCCCGTGTAACTGACACAGATTCCAGGACCCTTCTGCTTGCTGATGTCAGTGCTGACTTTCTAGCATGGCCCCCTGAATCTTTTCGAAGGTGTAGGCTTTTTTGTGATCTATGTCATGTGGCATCCTAGCCCAGTACCAGGCAGAAGGGAAATTATGAATCTTAACCAAATTCATTGGGGCTGGGATTTAGCTCAGTTGGTAGAGTGCCACTCTACAGTCTCTGAGGTCCTGAGTTCAATTCCCAGCACCACAAAAATCAGAGAAGGATGTGGCAATCCACTCCCAAGGCAATCCCAAAAAGAAAAAAAAAAAAATCACCCATTGAAAACCCTATAAGGGTCGCTATGAGTCAGACACGACTCGATGGCACATAACAACAACAACAACAACCAAATTCATTGTTTTCCATAACTGAAAATTAGGTGGCTGAGGGGACATCTTGGTCCCAATATTAGGTATCCATCCTCCAACCATGAAGTACATCATCAGGGGTACAGTCAGAGAGAAGGAAGTGGAGGATCAGAAAATGAGGGGTCAGTTCCTGGAGGGAGTTAACACCACCTACAGGGCACAGGAATGGGCTCTTCCTTTCTAAGGTGGCAAATGTCCTACGTCACAGAGCAATAGTCAGACACTGCAGCAAAGAACTGACCATAGGCCATGAGAGATGTTAAATGCCACGTGCCGGGTCACTAAAACTGCCGGAGAAGTTACAGCTGAGACAAGACAAAGACTAGCCAGCCAGCACTGAGCATGGGAACTTGTGAGCCTGGGACACTCTGCATTCAAGGACAGGGAGGCCTCAAACTTTGAGGAATCCAGGGTGGCATCTGTGAAAGTTATAGGGTCCTCAAGACAGCTGTCATGTTCTTCTCCAAAGGTCAGCACTTCAGTAAAGTGTAATGCAACCAGCTCTTATCCATGCCATGCAGACAGATGCATCTGTCTAGACAGATTTAAAAACTCCAACACTATTTAATTAATATAATTTCTAATTGAAAGAAAAAGTTATATTTTAACTCAAAGAGCAGCAGCTCATTATGAAGATTGCCTTTTAAAGACCTAATTTACCAAGGACAAGTCAAGGCCTCTGGAGTTGAAACTATTTTTCACATTGAACAAATATCCTCTTGCTAAAGACAAGGTCAGATTTTAAACATTAATTAAATGTTCATATCGAGTCTATAAATGAAACTCTAATTAAGCTTAGAGAACACATACAATACCAATGGCTAGTCTCCATCTCCCAAATTCCAGAAGAATATTTAGAGATTCAAATAATTAATTGCTGGAGGTTTTAGCCTTGGCAAAATTACATGAAAAATGCTGCCTGAAAATTGTTTAAACTAATTTTTGAGCATTAAAACCAACTTCTACTGAGCTCAAAGCAGAACCATTTAAAATACCTCTTGCTAATTGTATACAAGGTTCAATATTTTATCCTTATAACAATGTTTACGTATGTTTTCCAGTTCAAGAATAAAGTCTTCTTTTTTACTCAAATTTTCTTTTCTTCTTCTCAATTCAATCTTAATTCTGAAAACATTGCATTATTTACCTGAATTTACTATACTGTTCTGGGGCTCACAATTTAGAATGAAAATAAGTAATAGGAACTATAATCTGAACACTGTTTTAATCTCAAAATTGTTTCTAATGTTAAACATATATTAGGTTTTGAAGATAACAGAAAACAAAACTTAGCATTGAATAAATCAAAGTATCAAGGTTTTTTTGTTTTGTTTTACTTTTTTTTGTTTTGGGTTTAGCTAAAGTAGTGTCAATAAAGATGATAATGATGAAAAGTAAGTGGACAAACTATTCACTGCTTTCTATCCATCATAACCATTTAACTTTCCTTAGCATGGATTAGGGTTGGTCAACATAGAAAAATGGGAAAAATAATTTTTCCCCATCACGTTGACTTTTGTTTTGTCTCCAAGGATAAGTTCCTTCACAGTTATAATTTAGGTATTAGAGTTGTTGTTGTTAGGTGACATCAAGTTGGTGTCTGATTCATGGAGAATCTGTGTCCAACAGATGAAAGACTATTATTACTGCTTCTCTCCTATTCATAGGGTTTTCAATGGCTGATTGTTTTTTTGGGAGTGGGCTGCTGGGCCCTTCTCACAAGCCTGCAGCACCTGGTATTTCAAGTGGTCTCCCATTGAAGTATTAACCAGGACCCACCCTGGTTAGCTTCCAAGATCTGACAGGATAGATGCCGCAGTGGCAAGGCTGCAGGTTTTAGGTATTATTATCTTCAGGTAAAATGAAGACTGTAGTGATTCCTCACAAATGTATCATTAGCAAAGCTCATGTTCTTAGCTACTCTGAGAAAATGCTTTCTTATCTGGAGGGTAAATCAGAGAGAATCATATAACAATAATGCTTCTCACCAAACAGATCCTCTCAGAGACACTAGCTCTACCCATCCTAAACATTATTCCAATATTAATTCCTATATTAATGTTTATGAAAATTATGGAGTCACCTAAATTGATCTTGAGCAATGCCCTATGGTTAGACAAATTCCATTTTAAAATCATAAGATAGCTAGACATGTTGGTATATACCTCTAATCCCAACATTCAGAAGGCAGAGGAAGGAGAATTTGAGGTTCAAGGCCAGCTGGGCTACCTAGAGGGAGAGCAACAAAAAATTGTAGGATAGATATTATGAGATGTATATATTAGCTTATTAAATTTTTCCAAAAAGGAATGAAAATATTATAAACAAAAACAAAGAGGGTCTGGTTATTATCTCACCATGGGATTATTCTCCTGCTTTTTTAAATGACCAGAGAAAGGAAGGAAAAAAGGAAGGAAGGGAGAAGGAAGGAAGAAAGGGTAATAGTAAGAAAGAGAGAAAAAGATATAATGGAAAGCTTTCAATTTTTGATATATTAAGGTGATAAATATTATTTTCAATTTGCCCAAGAAATGTTTTAGATTTGTTGTTGTTGTTGTTAGGTGCTGTCGAGTTGAGTCTGGCACATAATGACCCTTTGTACAACAGGATGGAACATTTCCTGATTCTGTGTTAGGCACATGATCTTATGTATGTTTAAGCTGATTGTTGCAGACACTGTGTCAATCCAATCCAAGTAGTTGAGGGTTTTCCTTTTTTTCCGTTGAACTACCACTCTCCTAAACATGATGCCTTCCTCCAGGGATTGGTCCCTCCTGAGTACATGTCCAAAACAACTAAGATGCAGTTTAGTCATCCTTGCTTCCAAGAGCCACTCTTGTTACACTTCTTCTAGGATAGATCTGTTGGTTCTTTTGTTAGTCCATGGCATATTCAATAATCATATCCAGCACCATAATTCAAAAGTCCACCTTTCACAACTTTATGATGAGACTGCAAATACCACAGCATGAGTCAGGCACACTTTCATGTTCAATGTGATGGCTTTACTTTTCAGTACTTTACAGAGGTTTTTTGCCACAGCTTTTCTCAATGCAATGCATCTGTTGATTTCTTAACTGCTGCTTCCATGGGTGTTGGTTGTAGAATCAAGTAAAGCAAAATCATGGACAATCTCAATCTTTTCTCCATTTATCATGAAATTTCTTACTGATGCAGGTGTAATGATTTTTACTTTGTTGATGTTGAGTCACAATCCATACTGAAGGCGATGTTCTTTGACCTTCATCAGTAATTGTTTCAAATTCTCTTCACTTTCAACAAGCAGAGTTGTGTCATCTGCACGTTAATGAGTCTTCTTTCAATGCTGATGCCACGTTCTTCTTCACAAAGTCCAGCGTTTTGGATAATTTGCTCAGCATAGAGATTGAAAAAGTATAGTGAAAAGATAGTGCCCTGATGCTCAACTTTAAACCAACAGTGGTTCCTTGTTCTGTTTGAATGACTACCTCCTTGTCCATGTAGAAATTCCTCAAGAGTACAATTAGTTACTCTGGTATTCCCATTCTTCTCAGTGTTATCCATCATTTGTTATGATGCACACAGTCAAATGCTTTTGCATTGTTCGTAAGGCATACATAGACACCTTTCTAGTATTCTCTGACTTTGCCTAATATCCATCTGACATCAGCAGTGATGTCCCTGATTGCGTGCCTTCTTCTGAATCCAGCTTGATTTTCTGACAGTTCCAGCTATGTACTGTTGCAGTCACTTTTGAATGATCTTTAGTAAAATTTTGATTGTGTGTGATATTAATGATATTTTTCAATAGTTTCCACATTCAGTTAGGTCCTCTTTTTTGGGAATAGGTACAAGTATGGATCTGTTCTAGTCAGTTGGCTAGGTGGGTGTTTTCCAAATCTCTTGGCATAAACAAGTTAGCAGCTCCAGTGCTGCATCTGTTTGTTGAGACACTTCTATTGGTATTCTATCAATTCCTGCTGCCTTGTGTTTGCCATCAAGGCACCTTCCACTTTGTCCTTCAGTACCATTAGTTCCTGTTCAAGTGCAACCTCTTGAACTGTTTGGTCATCACCAATTCTTTTGGGTATAATGACTGTGTGTATTCCTTCTACCTTCTCTTGATGTTTCCAGCATTGTTTAATATTTTCTGTGTTGAATTGTTCACTATTGCCACTCGAGGCTTGAATTTTTTCTTCAATTCCTTAAGCTTGAGAAAAACATCACGTAGTCTTCTCTTTTGGTTTTCTGTCTCCAGTTCTTTGTACATATCATTGAAATATTTTATTTTGTCTTCTCAAGCTGCCTTTGAAATCATCTGCTTAGTTCCTTAACTTCATCATATCCCCTTTTATTTTAGCTGCTCAATGTTAAAGGATAGGTTTCAAAGTCTTTTTTGATGACTTGCCCGTGGTTACTTACTGCAAAATGCAGCTTACTACAGGAATACCAATGAAAAGGAGATTGGGAATGAACTAAGTAATGATTTGGAGGAAGCTCACTTACTCTAATGGAGTCCAAGTGGGCACTCTAATGTTAACAATTACACATCACTCTTTGATTCTGGGAATGGTCTTTATTTTATCATTTAAGAGAACATTCAATTCTTATCTTCTCTTGGAAGACTTACTTAAAAAGAAGTGATAACTGACTAAAAAAGAAAGAAGAAATAAGATACCTGAATAAAACCACAGATAAATATCTTTTAAATATAGATGAGAACACATTTAATGAAATACAAGAGTGACACTGTGGCCAAGTGGTATTTATTACAGGGATATAAGGTAGGCATAACATCAAAATCAATTAATGTTATACACTGCCTCAACAGACGTAAGGACAAGAGAAGCACAATCATGTCTCATATATAGAAAATCCTAAGGAATCCACTAAAATACTATCAGAGATACAAGAGATCAACATGTTTGTACAACACAAGATTGCATAAAAATCAACTGCATTTCGAGATAGATGCAATGAAAAACCTAAATATGAAATTAAGAAGAAAATACATTTATGATAGTATCAGAAGGAAGAAAACACTTAGGAACAAATTTAACAAAAGAAGTTTAATGCTTACACTCTGAAAACTAGCAAATATTATTAAAATAAAACAAAGGGGATCTAAATGAATGGAAAGATATCCCACATTCATGGATCAGAAGTTTTAGTAATGTTAAGATGGAAATTCTTCCCAAGTTTTTCTATAGATTCAATACTATCTCTATAAAAAAATCCAACTGTTATTTTTCAACAACTGACAACAAGCTGATCCTAAAATTCATATGGAAGTGAAAAAAATCCTGAATAAACAAACAATCTTGAACAAGAACAAAATTGGGCGACTCAAATATCCTAACTTGATAACTTACTATAAGAGATAGTAATCAAAATGGTGTGTTGCTGACATAAGGCATTAGGATAGACATACAGGTTAGTGACTAAAATTGAGAGTCCACATCAGGTGCAGTGGCACTTGCCTGTAATCCCAGGAACCCGGGGGGGGGGGCAGTGGCAGGAGGATTGCAAGTTCGAGACCAGAGGCAGTCTGCGTAATTTAGCAAGACCCTGTCTCAAAAAACTAACAAAATGGCCTGAGGGTGCAGCTCAGTGGTACAGCACTTGCAAAGCATGCAAGCATGAGGCCCTGGGTTCAACTCCCAGTACAGTAAGAAAAAAAAATTGACAGTCCAGATATAAATTCTTGTACTTATAATGGATTGATTTTTTCCAAATGTACTAACACAGTTCAACAGGGAAGGAGAAGTATTTTCAACTAATAGTAGTAGGATTGCTGAATACCGATATGCAAAGGAATGAAATTGGATCACTATCTCACACTACATTTAAAAATAGACTCAAAATGGATCACCCACCTAAATGTAAGTGTTAAAACATCAAACACCCCATAGGCCACCGGGAGAAAGTGAGGTAGGCAACTCTCCACCCTTAGGTGAGTTTAGGAGTCACATTCAGGGAATGTGCTCACACCCGCACTCACAAGAAGAACACACATCCAGGTCAGAGCACAACAGAAGGAAAGGAGGAAAGAGTAAGAGGTGTCTGGAGGAGGAAAAACAAAGATCATGCTGGCTCCACTGTTCTCAGACAGGCATTTTGTTGGTTCATTTTTTAAGTTAATGGAGGAATTACTTATTAAATATCATAAAGTCTACAACATTTTCCCCTTTACCTCACTTTCTACATTATAAGGCTTTTTAAAAATTATTTTCAGAACAGACATCTGTTCATGGAGTACTGGAAAAAAATGTAAAATCACTTCAGCCAAGTCTGCTTAACCAGACCTACAGCAAATAATTAATTACTGAGAGGGTTCAAATCAGAGAAAGATATATTTTCCCTCTTTCATTGTGAACATCTCTAATAATTACAGCAGTAGTAGATACATTTTATTTTAATTTTAAACCAGCTGAATGAAATTTATGCCCCACAGATAGAGGCAGGAGTGTCAGGTGTAGGTGGCAATGGACGTCCAATAGACTTCTGTTTTTATTTCACAACTTACTGCCCTCTTCCGAGGAGTCTTCTCTGATCATGTTAAACATAGAGGTCCTGGTGGTCTATATGTCCCTGCTTCTATTCCTCTAGTTGGTGGTAGACTCCTTATTCAAATGTGGCCACAAACTGACCAGCAAGTGGCCTTCCTTGGAATGTTCTGCACAGCCTATAGAGCAGCAATCAGGGGGATATTTGACATTCTCTTTTAGGAAAGGAAATTAAGAAACAGAGATGAGACACCATTAACCTCGGGAAGAGAAACATGTTTCCCTGGGTTATACCTGAAAAATTCATGCAACCAGAATATCATTTCCCACCATCAACCAGTGTAATTAAATTGAACAGAAAATCAGATAAAGGCTCTAATTAAGATCTTATCCAATCAATGTGTTCTTTAATGTTGAATCAGTAGAATAGAGTATTTAAATCCTATTTGAGCAAATAAACAGACATTTGTGAATTAGAAGAGTCAGTTACAGAGTTGCTAATGTTTCTTTAGGTTCTCATTACTTCATTCAAACTGAGTGAGGTTAAAGTGTACAAAGAAGGAAGTCAAAGATGAACAAAAGGATGATGAGCCAGCCAGCTGTCAGAATCTCCTTATGTGTAGCGCAGGTTGAAACTGTGGGAAGATTTTGCAGATGATGACTTCCCAAGTTGCTCTATGTTCTCACATGGGTTGAATTTTCTTTCCGGTATTTCTCACCAGGAGAGAGGCATTTCTTTTCTTATCAGAAAGAAAACTCACTTCTGAGGGAAACATACTTGTGTTTTCACTCACTATGTATTTTCCGAAGAGCTGCCTGGATATTACCTCATTGACAACTGAGGGCTATAGGGTTCCTATGACTTTGTTGTGTGACCACAGTGAGTACCAAGAGTGTTCCCCAAGCCAAGAAGGCTTCTCAAGGCCTCATTTGCTTATCTCCTGTTTCTTCATGTGGTCCAATATTACTCTTCATTAGTCTTCAGTCACTATCTCCTTAAAGTAAGAAGACCTGTGCTTCCTTTTTCTCTCTGGTTACTAAGAAACATGATGATTCTGATTTTCATACCAGCACGAGCACTGCATTGGAACAAGGACAAGATCACATCCACTTATTCAGCAGATGGGGAATTTGATTACGGAATACTTCACTTTCAAGTATAAATCATTATAATTTCAATTCTAGCTTCAATATTTGTATATATCCCCCAAAAGTCCTGTTCAACTTGAGTTAATCTGAAGACAGAAGAGAAAGGAATGAAAATCTCATAGTGACATGACCAACGCTTATTCATTGAAGAAATCAACCATATATATATATATATATATATATATATATATATATATTGAAATATATATATATATATATATATATATATATATATATATATATATATATGCAATGGAATTTTATTCAGGTATCAAGGACAAAATGTCTATTTCATGAATATGGATAACTAGAGACTATCATATTAAATGAAATAAGCCAGATCCAGAAAGACAAATGTGGCATGTTTTCTCCCACATACAGATGCTAGATTTATATGTATGTGTGTATACATATACATATACATACATATACACATATACATACATATATGTGTGTATATAGATAGATAGATGTGTGATGAAAGTAGAAGCGGACTATTTGGAGAGAGAAAAGAGACTAAAGACAGGGGAAAGGCTGCAATAAGAAAGGGTAACTGGGGAAAAAGACAAATGTACTTTTTCTCATATGCAGAATCTAGATTTAAATGCTATATATATGTGTGTGTGTATATATATGTGTATATATATGTGTGTGTGTATATACATAGATATATATTATATATTATACACACACACACACACATATATACACACACACACACACACACACATATATATGACATGCAAGCAGAAGGGAGATTTTAGGGGGGAAGAAGGGGAACATCAGGGGTGGGAGTATGAGAGGTTGAATACGAGCAATGTATAATGATGCACATATATGGAAATATCATAATGAAATCCATTAGCTTGTATACTAACTAAAAAATGACTAATAAAAATGTAGAAAAAGACACTAGTCTGGATCAGGGAAAGTGAAAATTTTTCTTCTAATGAGTCTGAGTTAATCAATGCCCATTATGGAGAAAATAGATAAACAACTAGGCTTACTACTTACAACCAATTATTTTCTCATCTTATAAAGAGTATAGTAAATGCAGTTATATGCAATTTCATACTAGGATCTAACCACACTGACTCCCTAAGTTGCAAAAAATAAAATTGGATAAAACCCCTTTGAAGACATGCTCAGCACTTTCTGTGGGGGAAAATAAATAACAAGCATTGGCAATAATTGTAACGTGCATTTAGCCACAGCAAATCAAATGGAATAGAATGGAGAATAGTTTAATTAGAATGCTTTATTACTGAAAGATGTATTTCAAAATCTTCTTAGAATAACACACATAAGCAAAAGGAACAATTAATAAAGTAAAGGTAGACTCCACAGGATTGGACAAAATCTTTGTTTCCTAAGCATCTGACAGAGGATTGTCACTGTTGTTAGCTGACTCAGCTCTGAGTCATAAGCACCCTATGTACAACGGAAACACTAACCAACAATGTACCATGAGCAAGACCTTTTTATGTTTAAGTCCATTGTTGCAGACACTGTGTCAATCTGTTCTTCTCCAGTAGTTGGTCCCTCTTGACTATCTGTCCAAAATACTTAAGACACAGTCTAGCCAACCTTGCTTCAAAGGAGCACTTTGGTTGCATTTCTTCTAGGATAGGTCTGTTGATTGTTTTTGCAGTCTATGGTATATTCAGTATGCTTCTCCAACACCGTAATTCAAAAGTATCCCTTCTCCTGTATCCTATATTTAAAGTCCAGCTTTCACCTTAGGATACTACTAAAAATACCATACCATGAGTCAGGCACACTTTCATCTCCAATGTGACATCTTTATTTTTCAACACTTTAAAGAGGTCTTTTGCAACAGCTTTTTCCAATGCAATGCGTCTTTTGATTTGTTGACTGTTGGTTCCATGGGTGTTGGTTATAGAACCAAGTAAAGCAAAATATTGGACAACCTCAATCTTTTTCTCCATTTATCATGAAGTTGAGTCCTGACATATTTGTAAGGATTTTTGTTTTCTTGATGTTGAGGTGCAATTCATGCTGTGTTCTTTGATCGTCATCGTAAATGTTTCAAATCCTTTTCACTTTTAGCAAGCAAAGTTGTGTCATCTGCATAATGCAGGTTGTCAATGAATGATCCTCCAATCCTGATGCCACATTCTTCTTCATAAAGTTCAATTTCTTGAATTATTTGCTTAGCATAGAGATTAAAGAGGTATGGTGAAAGAATATACCCCAGGCCACATCTTTCTTGATTTTAAAATAGGCCATTTTTCCTTATTCTGTTCAAATAACTGCCTCCTGGTCTATGTACAGACTCCTCATGAGTATAATTAAGTGCTCTGTTAGTCCCACTCTTCTCAGTGTTATCTGTAATTTGTTATGATCCACACAGTGAAATGCCTTTGTGTAATCAATAAAACATACATATAATTCTGGTATTCTCTGCTTTTCGCTGACCATCTGCTATCAGCAAAGATGTCCCTGTTTCCATTCCCTCTTCTGAATCCCACTAGATTTTCTGGCAGTTCCCTGTCTATATACTGCTGCAGTTGCTCTTAAATGATCTTTACCAAATTTTACTTGTGTGTGATATTAATGATATTGTTGGATAATTTCCACATTTGGTTAGATCCCCTTTTTTGGGAATAGGTTCAATTATCAATATCTTCCAGTCAGTTGGCCAGGTAGCTGTTTTCCAAATTTGTTGGCCTAAACAAGTTAGTAACTCCAGTGCTGCATCTGCTTGTTGAAAGATCTTAATTGATATTCTATCAATTCCTGGAGCCTTGTGTTTTGCCAATGCCTTCAAGGCAGCTTCCAATTTTTCTTTCAGTACTGTTGGTTCCAGATCATTTGCAACCTCTTGAAATGACTGATCATCCACCATCCACCAATTCTTTTTGGTTAAATGACTCTGCAGATTCCTTCCATATTCTTTTGCTATTTCCTGCATTGTTTAATATTTCCTTGTAGTATCCTTCACTCTTGTCATTTTAGTCTTGAAATTTTTCTTTAATTCTTTAAGCTTGAGAAAAACAGACTGTTTTTCCTATTGGTTTTCTATATCTAGCTCTTTGCATGTTATTATGTCTGATTTTGCCTTTTTGAGCTGCCCTTTGAAATCTTCTGTTTAGTTTTTAAGGTCGTTCTGTCTTCAAGACCAGGTGCTGATTGTGGATCTAACCACCAACTGCTCATACACAGGTTCAAACAGAAACTGAAGAAAATTAGAACAAAGATATGAGAGAAAATGTATTACCTTGAGTATATCCCACCTGGATTCAGAGACCACCTCTATAACAGGTTAATTGCATTAGACACTAATGATCAAATACCAGATGACTTGTATCATGACATCAAAGACATCATTCATCAAAAAAACAAAGGTTATTAACCTTTTGGAAAAAGGAAATACAGGAAGAACAGAAAATACCAAATTACATGTCAAAGGCAATACTGAAACTTGCCCTTGAATGTTGAGCAACTAAAGTAAAAGGAAGACAGAGGATTAGTATTTAGGATACATAAAGAACTTAAGAAATTAAACAAGTAACAAATGTTCTAATAAATAAATGGGCAATGAAAATTAACAGATAGTTCTTAAAAGAAAAAACACAGAAGGACGAACAGTCATATAAAAAAATGTTCCATATCATCAGACATCTAAGAAATGCAAGTCAAAAGTACACTGAGATTCCATCTGACCCTAATCAAAATAGCTAACATCAACCAAGGAATCAAAACCAATTGCTGGAGTGGATATAGGGAAAATGGAGCCCTTTTATACTATTGATGGGATTGTAAATTAGTTCAGCCATTATGGAAATCAGTATGGAGTTTCCTCAGTAAATTAAAAACAGAACCACCATATGATCCAGCTAAACCATTTCTTGGAATATATGCAAAGAAAGACAAGTCATCATACCACAGGGACACCTGCATTTCCATGTATATTGCAGTACTCTTCACCATTGTGAGGATATGGAATCAGCCCAGATGTCCACTAATGAAGGATTGGATTTAAAAAATGTATTTTAGCCTGGAAGTGGTAGCTTATACCTATAATTCCAGTGACTTGGGAGGCTGACGCAGGAAGATTCCAAGTTTGAGGCCAGAGGCAGCCTCTGTAAATTAGTAAGATTCTCTATCAAGATAAAAAATTAAAAAACAGTGGACTAGGGGTACATCTCAGTGGTAGTGTGCTTGCAAAGCAGGAGTGAAGCCCTGGGTTCAACCCTCAACTGTTGCTTAAAAAATGTATTATATATACAATGGAATATTAATCAGCAGTAAAGGAGAATGAAAGTATGTCATTTGCAGCAAAAATGGATGGAAGTGGAGGTCATCATTTTAAGCAAAATAAACCAGATTGAAAATGAGAAATAATTCATGTTCTTACTCTTATGTAGGAGCTATATATACCTTAACAAATATTCATATATATATATATATATATATATATATATATGAAATTCAAAAATATAAGGGGACCCTTAAGGAAGGGGCAAGGAATTAGTGGGAGACTGAGGGGGACAGTAAAATTGGGAGAGTGAGAAGAAATAACATACAGAAGTAAAGAATGAAGGAACAAATGTAAAATATAGGAGGCAATTCTATGATAACGTCATTATGAATATCACTCTACTGTATGCAAATATAAAAGTAATCAAACTATACCTCATAAATATGTAAAATTATCATCACATGTAAATCAAATTTTTTATAAAATATTTAAGGAGACAGAAGTGTCAATAATCCTGATTTGATGATTGCATGGTGTACATATGAATTATCACTCTGTAACCTACAAATATGTACAACAAAAATACATATTAAAAAAAGAAATAACATGCAGATTCAGCTTTAGATTAGATGTGTGTTCTCTCATAAGTGAATTATTCTGGGCCACTGTGAGAATATTAAGTTCTTTTCTAAATTGTCCACTTAACAATATGTACACATATTAAACCTTCCTTGCAAATGTTCCAGGGGTAAAGTCATTCAAAGGATCTTCTGGAGAAATAAATATTTTGATTTTCAGGGACCATAGGGTTGGAGCATTAAAAATGCACAACATTTGGGCTGGGGACATAGCTCAGTGGTATCTCACTTGCCTAACATACAGAATGACCTAGCACTGGAAAAGAAGAAAGAAAAAAGGAAAGAAAAGAAAAGAAAAGAGAGAGAGAGACTATTTGGGTGAAGATTACTAAAATCACCTTGTAATTTGGCATTATCATGTAGAACAGAAGCCATAAAATACCAGCCTGTTTGAATATTCAAGAAGTTGGTAGGATTAAAGAAAGAAAACTATCATGCTTAAATTCCTGAAAATACCATTAAACCTAAAGAAGTTATGTCAGAAATTTATATCAGGAAGGATTTATATGAAAAAATAACCCCAAAAGTTTATATTTCTCTTGTCTCCCTTGGGCAACTTTCAAATCAATACTGATCATGCAGAATGTGAGAGAAAAGATTGTAAATCTATGAATTTAAACAAAGAATGGCACAGAGAAGAAAGCAGAGCAAATAGACTGGAAACTGATTGTATCCTGTTTAGAATAAATTGGGATATTGACAAGCTGGAAGAATATAAATTCCTACTATTTTAGGATTCTGAACTATGCATATGAGCTACTAAAGTCACCTAGTAACTATATTTAAATGCAAAGCACATGAGAATTCAAGAGATAAGTTTCCTATTTAATCAACAACATAATATTTTAATACAATTCAAGTGGTACAGCATATATTAATTTTTTCAGTGCTGGGGATTAAGCCCAGGGCCTGTACATGCCAGGCAGGCACTTTACTAGTGAGCTACATCCTCAGCACTTTAACTTTTTAAAATATTATTTTTCTTTTTAGTTGTGTCTGACAGAACATAGTGATAAAAAAGCTAATTTTACCCTTTGAGTTCAGGCTAATTAGATGAGTTAGAGAAGGGAGAAGAAAATCAGATTTTATTTTAAATTTGGCCATAAGATGATAAATAAGCAGGAAACTTATAACAGATAATTTAGATTTGACTCCACTGCTATTACTCACTGGCATTTTTAACTCAATATTTGTTAAGTTTATTAAAATAAAAATTAATTGTCTGACATTAGCTGAGGGCTTTTCATAAATGGCCCTTATGTTAGGCCATTATCATGTTATATTTTTGTTAAGGTACATGTAGCTCCTGTATATGAGTAAGAACCTGAATTATTTCTCGTTTTTAATCTGGTTTATTTTGCTTAAAAGATGATCTCCAGTTCCATCCATTTTTGCTACAAATGACATACTTTCATTCTCCTTTACTGCTGAATAATATTCCATTGTATATATAACACATTTTTTAGCAGCACTTGAAGGTTGAACCCAGCGCTTCACTCCTGCTTCACAAGGACCCTACCACTGAGATGCACCCCCAGTCCATTATTTTTTACTTTTGATCTTGATAGTAGGTCTTGCTAACTTGGTTTCCTTCTATCTCTATTTTACAGATAGTTTTGATCATGAAAGGGTGTCAAACACTGTCGCATGTGTTTTCTGCAGCTATTGTGCTGATCTTGTGGTTTTCATCTTTCATTCTGTCAATGTGATGTGCCATATTGATTGATTGACATCTGTTAAGTCAACCTTGCATGCCAGGGATGCCCTTTTTGTCATGCTGTATAATTTTTTTGATATGCTAAGTTTGGTTTGCTAGTCTTGAATTTCATTAAGGATGTTTGTGAAAGTCTTTATCAGCTCTAAGAGTTTTCTTGTGGAGTCTTTCAGGTCTTTTAAGTACAAGATCATGTCATTTGCAAATATTTGCAATAATTTGACTTTTTCTCTTTCCTATTTGGATCACTTTTATTTTTTTCTATTGACTGATTTCTGTGACTAATAGTTCAATTACTATATTGAATAGCAGTGGAGACAGTGGACACCCTTTTCTTGTTCCTGATTTAAGGGGTAGTACTTTCAGTTTTTCCCATTTATTATGATGCTAGCTGAAGGATTTTCATATATTGCCTTTATTATGTAGAGATATGTTCCATCTATGCCTAGTTTCTTCAAGGCTTTTTATCATGAAAAGTGTTGAACTTTATCATAGTCCTTTTCTGCTGCTATTGACAGGGTCCTATGATTTCTGTTTCTGAGTCTATTTGTATGCTATATTACATTTATTGTCCTGCATATGTTGAGCCAGCCTTCCATATATATTCAATATTAAGACATATTAGTAATGAAAGTAGAAGGGGCCTATCTAGGAAATACCAATGGCATAAATAAAAGGGGAAGAGGGCAAGAAGAAAGAGTAATTGGAGGAAGAAAAGGAAATATCACATATGTTGCCCACAAGGCAAAATTGAGATGTATATACAGATAGATAACATGCATCAAAAAAACAAAAGAGTTGCAAGTTGAAGGGGGATCATTGGTGGAGAGGGAGGGGATGAAGGAGGGAGCATGAGAGAGTAACAGGAGAGGTGAACATGATCACTGTACAATGCAACACATGTAAGAAAATGTCCTAATAAGACCCATTAAGTTATACATTGCCTGCAGCCATAGCCCTGTGGCATCCAATCCAGTCAGATCTCAAAGCTAAGCAAGGTCGGGCCTGGTTAGTACTTATATGGGAGACAGCCTGGGAACACCAGGTGTTGTAGGCTTGGGAGATGGATCTGGCAACCCACTCCTAAAAATCAATCCGCCATTGAAAACCCATGAACAGCAGAGAAGCACTGACAATAGTGTTTCACCTGTTGTATATAGAGTTGCTATGAGCCAGATACCAAATTGACAGCACCTAAGAACAACAACCTGAAGCTGTAGCCCTGTGGAATCTGATCCTGTCAGATCTCGGAAGCTAAGCAGGGTCGGGCCTGGTTAGTACCTGGATGGGAGAACGCCTGGGAACACCAGAAGCTGTAGGCTTGGGAGAAGGACCTGGCAACCCCCTCCCAAAAATTAATCTGCCATTGAAAACTCTATGAACAGCAGAGAAGCACTGACAATAGTGTTTCCCCTGTTGTACAGAGGGTTGCTATGAGTCAGATATAGACTCGACGGCACCTAAAAACAAAACAAAACAACAATAAAAAAAACAGCAACAACAAGTTATACATTAAAATTTACTAACAAAGTAGAATGTTTGTCTCTATACTCAGGGGAGATGTTGGCTTGTTGGTTTTCTTTTGCTGTTGCTATTGTTTTGGTGGTGCATTTTTCTGGCTTTGGTACCATGATGACGCTGAATTTGGAAATTTTCCCTCTACTTATATTTTCTGGTAGATTTCAAGAAGCATTAATGTTAGTTCTTTTAATGCTTGGTAGAATTCAGCCAAGAAGCCAATTAGTTGTAGGCTTTTTTTGTTATTTAGTTTAGTCAGGAGCCTTTTGAATACTACTTAGTATCTTCTATCCTTTTATTATCTCAGATGTCAAAGATTATTACTTTATTATATAATTCCTCTCAATATTTTTATCCCACGTTATTTTCTATTCCAAGTTATGTCATTTATTTTTATGTATTAAGAAGTGGCTACCTATATTTTTAAGATCTATGGAAATTAATATGGCTATGTTATCATCAACACATCCAACTTTCCTCAACACTTTTCAACTTGCCATATTGTTAATAAACCAACCAGACTCATGGTTGCAATGTTGATAGGTGGAGCATATAATGGAGTTATATCACAATAAAAAATAACTAGTTTTATCTTCATTTAACAAAGCATATATTCTCTCCTGTTTTTTCTCCCACAGATTTATCAGTTCTCCAGCATCTGAAACCTCCTAGGCACTATTTAATTTTAATACTATAAAGTACCAAATAAAAATACGATGAAATGACTGTGTCCTGATTTCTGAGAGCTAAGAATTTGTTGGTGTTGATTAACTACAACTCCACCAAAGCATTTTCTTTAAGCCATGAATGAATGTCACTCCCATCCTCACTTTATGATCTTGTTTTTGTTTTGTTTTGTTTTATTGTTTCCATATGATGTAATCAGCACTATGTATGATGTTATTGTTAATTAACAGTGATGAATACTTCCTGAAAGTCAATATAACAACTTTAAAGAGAACTAGAGCTTACAAGTACAACCCAATTTTATTTAAAATATTTTTAAACACATAAAGTATACTTTAATAACACAGAAATCTGTATTTAGGGTCATGCATAACTGTGAGCCTTTTTCATTTTATTAATTAAACTCTCTCTCTGGAGTTCAAGGATTACATCTTAGGCTGAACCCATTGCAGGGAAGATATTATTAGAGCAAAGTGTCTCTAGCAGCCACAAAGTGGAATGATTCAATTGAGGAGTTTTATTCAGTTATAATCAAAATACAGACCTTCCCTTTTTGAAATAAAATAAAATTACAGTATTATTACCACTCTTCTCACTACACAGTCTACCATAGTTCTCATTGTTTTTGATTGGCTGCAACAGAATTCAAAACACAAAACAAAATGAACACAGACCATCCCTGATCCTGAAGTCATCTCTCACGCATCTCACATTATTGTATTTATATCCAGTGAATCAGCTCCTCATGCCCAATGGTGATGCATTTTCCTTTCTGGTTGGTTTGTTATCTTTCTGTTCTCATGTGAGCCCAGGAGAGGAGGAAGGTGCTCATCTGTTTCCCACTGTATTCATGGTGCTTCAAATGAACTTCACAGATAGTGAAAATAACATAAACCTTAGTGACTTCATGAATAAGATAAACTGATAAAACTGCATTACTAAATGTTACTTTTAAAGGAAAATGTAAACTACTATTAGGATAAAATAACTGGAGCTGCTTTTCCAGGAGTGCCAACTGTACTAAAACTGAAGAGTAAATAGGTTGCTTGCTGGACAAAGAATTAGTAGGGTTGGAAGCAGGTAGGTGCAATCCCAGACCAAGGCATTCCAATAAAGGAGAAGGCAACAAAATTCTAGACAAACTTGGGAACTGAAGGAGCCCCTTAATGTCAGCTCTCATTATCTTCAGCTGTAGGAGCAATTAAGGAAGGAATGGAACATTTCTGTAACATTCCAAGGTACTTTGGAATCTGAACAAGTGTGATTACCATAGCTTGATGAGCATTTCACTCTACTTTCCACAACATGCTCTTATTTGTGCCTAAAAAATGATCCCAGGAATGTTTTCATGTACTTTCCTATAATATAAATAATTTGTTGTATAATCTTTGAAAAGATCAAAATTTACCAAAATGATAAAGAATTATATTATATTTGATAAAGTCATCTAACAAAATGTTCTATGGTCTCAATTTACCCAAACTATAATAGTTTCACTATGAAATGATTTACATTATGAAAAGTTAAGAAGCAATAATGAAGGTACAATGTCTTTCCAAGTAGAAGTAAGAAACAGGTGTGAAAAGAGAGGAATGAACCCTCTAAGTAAAATGTGCTAAGGTTGACAATAGTTAGTATGCAATGTGAATTTTGCTAGTTAGCAGGAAAGAAGATGGACTCAAAGCTTGAGATTGAAATTGAATATTTAGAATTTAAATGAAGGGCAGCATTCCACCTTGTGCTTCAGGTTGAATTTCTGAGCATCCTGCAGGTTCCTGTTTAATTAGGTTCATGGATAGGCCCTGGCTCGTGGTGCTGTACTACAAGGGAAGATAGGGCTTATTATCAGAACCAGCAACCTGGAGATCTATGTTCATGGGGCCTCCCTAGCTGGGGGGCGACCTGCAAACCAAATAAACCAACCTGCATGATCAAATGTGCCATCTCGTTTGCTTCTACATCTCCTCTGAAACCCCTATCCCTCAGGTCCTCTCATTGCACATTGGAACTCATTGTATTTGGGAGCATCTTCACTCCATCATAAATAAACTGATCAGAAGTTAAATGGTATAGGATGGATGTTGTTGCTGACTTTAATTTGAACAGCAGATTCTTAGAAACTCCTTACGATATTTGAAGTCACTCAGGCACTACCAGTCTAAGTGCATATTATTCAGCCTGTCTGATAAATCAAATACGGCATTGCAATCTTCCTACCTCTGCCTCCTGAGTCTCTGGGATTACAGGACTGGGCCACCACACCCAGCTTGTGACTTTTTTATGATGAAACTCAGAATTTGTATTATTATTGATACTGCAGCCCCAAATTAGGTACAGTTTTAAGGTGTTGACTATCATGATTCCCAATTTTTAACTGATCCAAATGGGGAATAATTTGTAGTTGTTTGAGATGTCTATATTTATAGACATACTGAAAATGGAAAGAATATCCTCAACTACTCTTTTTTTCTGCACCTAAATTTCTTTTTTATTTATCTAATGAATTGAAAATTCTAACATGTGAAAGTTATTTACATTTCCAGAGCTGAAACAGATGTCATTTGAAAAAGCAAGAATAAGGAAGAGAAAAATCTGTATTGTTTTTTAATGCTGACTATAACTAGAACAGACACTTACTTTAGAAATTATTATACCTTCCTAATGAAGGAATCTTTAGTTTAAAACTTACAACTATGTACCAGTCAAGAAGGTACCACGAATATGTGAGCATATATATACTAGCATTACTAGCAAATGCTGGTGAACCTAAAGGAAAGGTAAGGTGCATATTTTACATCAATTTTCCCACCCACAGTTGATATAAAGCCCACCACACCAAAAAGCTCAAGAAAATCTTACATTCTACTCAAGATGAGAAAGTCTCTTGCATGAAACCTGTGCCATATTTTTGAACATCTCATTCATTGCACTGTGTGGTGTTACTTCCATCTTATAAATACTAATTAGCCATGCAT
>VMDO01020222.1:0-38027 GCA_007922755.1 Pedetes capensis | reverse complement strand
TCTGCAAGTGCTGGACCACGGAGCTGCACCCTCAGTCCACTTGTTTACTTTTTGAGACAGGGTCTCGCTAAGTTATGCAGACTGCCTCTGGCCTCGAACTTGCCATTCTCCTGCCTCTGCCTCCCGAGCCGCTGGGATTACAGGCGTGCGCCACTGCGCCTGGTTTAGGCCCTGGGTTTAACCCCCAAGTACCAGAAGAAGAAGAAGAAGAAGAAGAAGAAGAAGAAAAACAAAACAAAACAAAACAAAACAAAAAAACCAGATGATGACAAGGACCAACAGGAGGAGGGGACAACAGAAAGAGGAAGGGAAGGGCGTAGCTGGGTTTTGAATGCTGAGTTTGGGCTGGCCCTCACCCCCGAGAGCCACCATCTCAGCTGAGAGAAGGAAGTCACAAGCACCCAGAGAGGACACTGGAGCCTGGCGGGGAGGCAGGGACTCCTCCGCAAAGGTCGAGATGCTGCTGTTGGTGTGGGTGCAGAGGGGGGCCCCAACACAAGGGGGGACAGAGAAACTCACCTGGTCAGCAGAGACTAATGGGGATGCTTGCTGGCCTGGGGCAGGAAAGGGGTAGATGGCAGGGTCCCTGTCCTCTCAAAGGCACAAACGCCAAGTGGAATGAACTTCCGCCAAGGTCCCCGGGCTCAGCCACAGGAGCATCCTGCAGGGGCCTCTTTGCGGGGTCTCTCTCTTTGGGGTGGGGACAACTGGGGCTTCAGTCCCAGCCACTGGGGGTGGGAATGCCCGGGGCCCTTTCTGTGAGCTTCCTGCTGACCAGAATGGCTCCCTGTCACTGTGCACCTAGGGAGAGGAGGGCCCCCTCCCAGGGGCCAGCCCCAGGGAGGAGGTGGAGGCCCTGGGATCCTCTTCCTGTGGAGTAGGGTGGCCCCGTGGGAGCGAGGAAGGGCAGCCCAGGTGGAGGTGACACAAAGGACAGCATGCTTGTTTTCAAGGGGTCACAGGCTGCTTGGACCCCGGCCCAGGAGCTGGGCAGCACCCGACATAGCGTGACCTCCAGGGCACACACCCTAAACGCAAGTCCCTTCCCCAAGGACACAGGGGTCCCCAGAGGCTGGGGCAGAGGGCTGGGATTGAGATGGACACAGGGGCTGCCTTATGCCATCTCCCAGCCAGAAAGGAGAGGAAGGGAGAGGGACGCGAGTCACAGGCCACCGGCCGCACTGAGCAAGCCGAGGCTTGGAACGCAGTCTGTCCACCACCTGAGCCTCCAGGTGACCAGAAAGAATCCCACAACCCTGCAAGCGTCGGCAGTGCCTGGGGACAGCACAGGGTCACGGATGAGTGGCTAGGAAATTTGCTGCTTTTCCTGCCCTGTGGCTGGTGCCTCCCGGGTCTGCAAGGCGGACCAGCTCCCTGCCGCTGCTCCCCTGCTCCCTCACCTGCCCGGCGGTTCCCGACCCTCTCTGAAATCTGGGGAGCCCTCCATTAAGCCCGTTATTCCAGCACACATTTTCAGCTGTTTTGCTAAAGGAAATGCAGAAGCTGGGGCGCACCCATGTGCTCTCCCAGCCCCGGGGCCACCTGCTAGGAGGATTTCTCTTGCCCTTCTAGGATGCCCAGCTCGCAGGACGGAGGTCACTGCCCAACGCTAAGCTCCATGGCTTACAGATGGGGAAACTGAGTCCCACAGGTGGTGCCAGGCCCCCCAAATCCTGGAGGGATGCAGTGTCCTCTGCCTGGCTTTTGCCCAGCATGGGTAGAGGGGCGGGTCAGGTCAGCCTTGCCCACCCCCGGCTGTGGCTGTCCCCACGCTGTGCTGTAACAATCGCAGGGCTCCTCCCTGATCCCTCAGGCTTCAGGCAGGTGCGTCCTCTCGGGGCCAGGAAGCCACACGTGGGCTCTTTGCGGGGACACTCAAGGGCCCTGAATGACTCCGGCCTATGAGCCTCCAAAGCCAGGGGGCGCAGGTCCCCCGAGGAGGCGGCACTGGGGTGGGTGGTGCAGAGCCTTTGCCTGCCCCTCATGAAGACACCTGGAGTGGCTGAGACAAGGAAGGGGCAGCTCTGGGCCAGGGACACAGACTCAGGAAGCTGCAGCTGGGGCTCAGCTGGTGACTTCCTGCGCCCATCCTGACCACCATCCCACCTGGCCCTCTTCCCAGAGCCACTTCCGCCTTGCGCAGTGGCCCAGGGAGGCCTTGCAGAGATGGCATTTGGAGAGTCACCCAGAGGGCATTTCCGAGGCAGGGACACCGAGGGCACCGGGCAGCACAGCTTGTCTGGAGGACTTGGAGGACACTGGTTACAGACCAATGCAGGGAGGGCAGAGGACACCTGAGCTCCTCCTTTGTGGGTGCAGTTCAGTGCCAGGTGACAGTTTATGAGTGACGTGGGGTTCCTAGGAGCCATGACGTGTGCAGATTTGGTTTTTAGAAGGGTCCCTCTGCAGGAAGTTAGCCAGTGTGTCATACGGTAAGTGCCCAGGACGCTGGTGAGTGAAGGAAGGAACGGCAGCTGGAAGGATGGATGGATGGGTGGGTGGGTAGAACAATGCCTGGGTAGATGGGTGGGTGGATTGAGGGACAGAGGGACGGGCGGACGGATAGATGAATGTATGTACGTATGGATGGATGGATGGGTGGTTAGGTGGGTGGATGGGTAGATGAGTGGGTAGATGAGTGGATAGATGGATGGATGGGTAGTGAGTGGATGGATGGATGGATAGGTGGATGGATTGGTAAATGAGTGGATAGATGGATGGTTGGATGAATGGATAGGTGGGTGGATGGGTAGATGAGTAGATGGACAGATGAATAGGTGGGTGGATGGATTGATGGATGGATGGATGGATGGATGGGTGGATAGATGGGTAGATGGATGGACAGATGGATGAATAGGTGGATGGATGGATGGATGGATGGATGGATGGATGGATAGGTGGATAGATGGGTGGGTCGATGAGTGGATAGTTGGATGGGTAGACAGATGGGTAGATAGAGGGATGGATGGGTGGCTGGGTGGCTGGCTGGCAGGCTGTAGGACAGAGGGGCTGCAGGCCACATGGCCAGCCCCAAAGCTACTGCACTAGTCCCGGTGGGAAGGGACACTGGCCTATTAGAAGACACTGTCCTCTGTGGTAAGGGGAGGCGGGATTGATGCAGCTCCTAGCAAGTGGCCCTGGGCCTGGGAAAGCACATGGGTGCACCCCAACTTTTGCATTTCCTTTAGCAAAACAGCTGAAAATGTGTGCTGGAATAACGGGCTTAATGGAGGGCTCCCCAGACTTCAGAGGGGGTCGGGAACTGCTGGGCAGGTGAGGGAGCAGGGGAGCAGCGGCAGGGAGCTGGTCCGCCTTGCAGACCTGGGAGGCACCAGCCACAGGGCAGGAAAAGCAGCAAATTTCCCAGCCACTGTTCTGTGACCCTGTGCTGTCCCCAGGCACTGCCCACAGGGTTGCGGGATTCCTTCTGGTCACCCGGAGGCTCTGGTGGTGGACAGACTGTGTTCCAAGCCTCGGCTTGCTCAGGGCAGCCGGTGTCCTGTGACTCGAGTCCCTCTCCCTTACTCTCTGGTCCCTCCTGAGGTCTGGGGGCCTCACCTCCCCACCCTGGGCTTCCTCCTCCCTGCCCGCCAGGAGGGCTTGGTCTGACCCCACAGAGGAGCTTTTGCCAATGACCCCCCTCACGTGGCCGGCAAGTTCCCTTGGGTGGGTTTATTCCCAGGGAGATCTGGGGGCTCTGTCACCCCTGCTGTCAGCTCCCTTCAGAGAAGGGCAACAGTGACTGCTGACCACAGGTGGGAGGGAGCGTCCTCTCACCCCACAGCACTGGGGAATCCAGGACATGTCCTGCCCTGGTAGGGAGTGCCCCCGGGCCAGCCTCCCGGTCATTTTTTTTTTTTTCCAGTACTGGAGGTTGAACCCAGGGCCTCACGCCTGCATGCTCTGAAAGTGCTGAACCACTGAGCTGCACCCCCAACCCATTTTTTTACTTTTTACTTTTTGAGACAGGGTCTTGCTAAGTTACGCAGACTGCCTCTGGTCTGGAACTTGGAATCCTCCCGCCTCTGCCTTCCGAGACACTGGGATTACAGGTGTGCGCCACCACGCCCGGCTCTCCCGGTCACTCTTGCAGGTGCTGCTCCTCACGGAGTCCTGGGCCAGCCTGGGTCCCGCGTGCCCCAGGCAAAGCACCTCCCATGCTTCACCCTCTGCCCCCAACTCGATGTCCACGGAGATGGCTCTCCATCAGCCCGCCGGCGGGGGACGCTGGACTCACCGACGCATAGAGCCGGCCCCGCCTGTTCATGGCCAGGTACCGCCCGGAGAAGAGCCCCTTGATGGCCACCACGCCCACCTCCACGGCCGTGATCTCCAGGATGCCTGCAGGGAGTCGGGAAGGGCACTCACTCAGGGCACTCACTCGACACCTCTGCAGAGCTGCCGCCCTGGAGCCCCACCCCGGCAGCCACACCCAGCAGGTGGAGGGGGCCTGCAAGTTCAGGGAGGGCGACAGCAGTGGGCAGGAGGTGGAGATGGGGACGTAGCGACTGCTGCGCCCAAGAGGGTGACTCACACCAGGGGGAGACAATGCAGTCAACCCTCACACGTTGCCGCCTGGCGGGCGCACAGGCCGGGCTGCTCATTGCAACCTCACGTCACCATTCGCGCTGGTTTCATCGGACACACGGGGCCAGCAGAGCCCACTCTGGCCAAGGGACTTGCCAGAGACCCCACCCCGCAGCGCACGAGCCCGGGCCTCTGGAACTCCAGCTGGGGAAGGAGGGTGGGGACACTCAGTGCAGCCAGTGGATAGTGCAGCCATGCCAGGGCGCCACCCACACTGGGCTGGCAATGGATCTGCGTGGGAGGGGGCTCCCAGGCAGAGGGGCCGCGGTGCTCGCAATAAGGCAGAGTCAACTCTGGAGCTCCCCAAGGGAGGCCAGCCAGGGATTCCCCCACAGCCCAGTGTATGTACAAAAGTTAAATCTGGCCGGGCGTGGTGGTGCACGCCTGTAATCCCAGCGGCTTGGGAGGCGGAGACAGGAGGATCGCAAGTTCGAGACCAGAGGAAGTCTGTGTCACTTAGCCACAGCCTGTCTCAAAAACTTAAAAAAAAAAAGGGCTGGGGGTGCAGCTCAGTGGTCCAGCACTTGCAAAGCATGCAAGTGCAAGGTCCTGGTTCAACCCCTAGTACCACAAAATAAATAAATAAATAAATAAATAAATAAATAAATAAATAAAAATAAATCCCCCCCCCGCAATTTTCCTTCTGCACCTTGGAGCTTGGTTTTAGGGGGAGGGGTTGTAACAAAATTCCTAGGGGTAGCCACTATTCCCCAGGGACCTCCAGTGTGGCTGGGTCTGGAGCCCACACTCTCTCCAGGAGGTGCCTCTCAGGAGCCCCCTCCTGGTAGCGAGCATGGTCCAGATCACTGGAATTAGACACGCTTTGCCCTGGACCAGGGTGCAGGCTGCTGGCCTTTAGATTCGGGGAGCAGAGTCCCCGGGCGCTCTTGGCATTGCTCGCGGCTGGGAACCTGCACCCTCCTCTACCTCTGGGGAGACCGCCAGGCACCACAAGGGAGTTTGGGTTCTATGCCACTTGCGGGGAATCTGGGTTTAGAGAGAACCGGGCGGGATGTCTCTACAAGGAGAGTCCAGCACCCTGTGACCGCCTGACAACAGCCAGTCCCCACCGTGTACTCTGCAGGCTGCGCTCAGAGACGCCCTCAAAGACGCCCTCTCAGGGCTGCGGCTTCCCTTCAGGAAGCTGCGGTTTCCCGCCGCCTCCTTGAACCCGCCTCGATGCTTCCTGCGCCCGGGGCGAGCGGAGCGCTGCCCGCGACGCGGCTGAGGACCTCCATGGTGGAGGCCAGATTCCCACACTCCCTGCGGAGGTCCCTTTGGCAGCCTCGCCTGCTCCAAACGGAGCAAGGCGCCTTCGACCCTCCTGACTTTTGGCTCTGCACAGCCGGCTCGGTGCTGGCTCAGGTCTTGTCGCCAAAGGAATCAAACCCTGGGGCCGTGGGACTACGAGGTGGCCGCAGCGGAGGCGCAGGTCCTGGATTCGAGGCCGGGGTGTGCGTATGGCTACCACCCCCAGACCCAGGCGGAGCCCCTCTGGCGGCCTGGCCCGCATCCCGCTGCTCCCACCCTGCGGGGCGCCCGCGCGTCCCGTCGCTCTAGGAGTCAGGGCGCAGGGCTAGGGTGCGCCAAGGGAAGGCATGTGGCGGAGGTGGCCGTCGCGTGTCCCGGGAACCCAGCTCCGCCTAGGGGAGCATCCTCTGCTTAGAGGCGGAGACGCAGGCCGGCCACCTGGGCGGCCGTGAAGGCGGCGGGGAGCCGCCCCGGGGTCGGCAGGAGGTGGAGAAGTCATCGAATAATAAAGAGGATGATTTGTGCTTTGTCCAGCCTCCTTTCTCTGACAAATTCAAAGCGCTTAAACTTGTCAGACTGTCCACGAGCGCCATGGCCGTCCACCGCGCGCCCCCTGGGCGGAGCAGGCCTGGCGGACCGCGGGGCCGGCCGCGGCGCCCTCTTCGGACGTGAGCCCCCACCGCCCCCCAGCGCGCACAGGTCCCCCGGCGCGTTGTCCGCTCCCCCGCGCCGGCCACTCACTGTACGCGCTGTTCTCCAGGCTGCCGTTGACTCGGCCGCTCGGGTGCAGCTGGAGGTGGTACTTGGTGGCGCAGTAGAGCTTGCGGCGCCGGGGCGCCCCGCCGAGGTGCTCGTAGACGCCGCCGCGGCCGCCCGCATCACGCCGCAGCCGCGCCCCGGGGCCCGCGGCGGGCCAGCCGGGCTCCAGCAGGCTGAGCAGCAGAAGCCAGATCAGGCCCATCGTGGCATCGCGCCCGCCCCGCGGCCGCGGCAGCTGCAGACCGGCGCGGCGCCCATGGGAGGCGCGGCAGGGGGGCGCGCGAGGCGCAGGGAGCTGCGCCTGGCGGGGTCGAGCCCGGCCCGGCAGCGCAGAGAAGGAGAGGGGGAGACGGGAAAAAGAAGGGGAGAGGACAGAAGGACGGGGGACAGAGGGAAAAAGAGGAGGGGGAAGAGAGGGAAAGGGGGAGACAGAGAGACAGAGACAGAGACAGAGAGAGGGAGAGAGAGAGAGAAGGAAGAGATCGATCCTTTAATTCCTCCCCCCGCCAGCGGTGAAATTTCCGTAGCTGCGCAAAGCTCTGAAAGAAAGGACGTTCGGCAACAAAAGGCCGACGTGGTCCCCGGCGGAGGCGCGGGCGGGGCGGGAGCCCGGCGGGGCGCAGGGCTCAGGCCGGGCGCCTCCTGCGCACATTCGCCCCGGCGCAGCGCCGTCGAGCCGCGGCTCCGCTCGGCCGCGCGCCCCGCGTCCCCGCGCGCCCTCCTGGCTCTGAAAGGTTCCGGGCCCGCCCCTCCCCCGCCCCCTCCCCCAGACCAATTATGCCTCCTAAAATTATAGACTGAGGCCTCGAGGCGGCCGCCCCAGGCCCTGTCACCCCCTCCCGCCCCCCATCAATCCCCCTGCACAATGGGCCCGAGGATGACTGATGTCCACAAAAAACGACTTGCGGGGAAGTCGCGCTGACAAACGCCCATTAAAGGCGGTGCATAATGAAGGGGGCTGCGCAGGGCGGTGGAGGGGCCGGTCCAGAAGCGGGCGCGAGTGGGGGTCCCCAGAGTGGCGTCTGTGCTCGGCCTCCCTGCAGGAGTCGCGACGCCCGCGGCGTGGGGCGGGCCCAGCCTGAAGGTGCTGTATCTTGTTGCTCCTCAAACGACTGAACCCCAGGCACCGCGGGGTCCGCACACGTCGCCAGCCTGGAAGGGTCCTGCCCAGGCGGCCGTCCAGAGAGCGGAGGGTGGTGGGGCGAAGTGAGAGGAGGGATGGAGGAGCCAAAGAAGGGGGTGCAGAGACAGGGGGCTCTGCGGTCCAAGGGATGCAGAGAGACAGAACAGGGTGAACAGATCCCCAAAGAGAGGGACTGAGAGAGAGATGGGACACAGCCAGCAGGCGAAGAGGACACCTGGAAGTGCATGGGAAATCCGGCCCCTGCCGGGATGAGGGGGAGGGAAGAGATCAAGGGCCAGGCAATGCACGGGCCAGAGGATGCCCGCCGGGGCCCTGGGGGTCTGCCAGGGACCCCAGGGAAGAGGAGCTTCTGGCACGGTTGGGGAAAGCTACACCCCTCTCTCTGCTGCTGCTCCCTTGGCCCCTGTGCCCCGAGCGGTCCCCTGGCCCGGGGCCAGCATTTGTCAGAGGAGGTGTCCTGTGGTCTTGGCTACAACCTTGGGTCCAAGGTGCCCAGCAAGCAGCTCTGGGATGAGACAGGCAGGAGGGCCGCGCCATTCCTTCCCTGTGGGTCAGGAGGTGTCGACCTGACAAGCCCGAGGCCCCGGGGCTCTCCCATGAGCTACAGGAAGCAGCACATGGGTGGCACTTCCAGCCCCAGGCCTAACCTGTGGGGCTGCAGGTCCCCAGGATGCTCCGTGCCTGAGCACCCCCCAGAGGTGAGCACTCCTAGCTGCCACCCAGCACCTGCGAAGCTGTGAAGCCCCTGCCCCGGAGTGCCTTGCAAGTGCCCTTGACCGGTCCGAAGACCGGCCCCCAAGGTGCTAGACACCCAGACTCCCAGACTCCCAGTCATGGAACTTGCTTTACACAGGGGACTGAAGTTGGCCCCTGGGATAGACCAAGAGGGGAACATGCCCTACGGGGCTCTCTGTGGACCTGGGCTGGGACTTGCTGGCCACTTGAACTTCCTGTGGAAACAGAAGATTCACATTAGGAACATCCATGGCCTAAACACCTTTGGCTCTGCTTCTGGAAGTAGGCTATCTTGCCACAGTGGAGAGGGAGGAAGAGAGGGGGAGAGGGAGACAAGAGGAAGGAGAAGAAGAAGAAGAACAAGGAGGAGGAGAGGAAGAGGAGGAGGAAGAAGAAAAGGAGGAGGAGGAGGAAGAAAAGAAGAAGAGGAGAAGGAGGAAGAAAAGAAGAAGAAGAAGAAGAAGAAAAAGAGGAGGAGGAGGAGAGGAGGGGAAGGAGGAGAAGGAAGTTGTGCAGCAGCAGGAGCTGGGGGGAAGGAGGGAGAATAAAATTCAAAGAGAACTAGACACACAGAGAGAGAGAGAGAGAGAGAGAGAGAGAGAGAGTGAAGCAGGTGGCTCTGCCAAGGCAGGAGGGCCGTTCTTCCCACACAGGCCAATGGTCTCCTTTGCAGGTACCCCCTGAAGACTGGGAGGAGCCAGAAAATCCCATCAATGTGGTCTGGGCTCATGGCCTCCCTCCTGCTCCATGTCTGGGCCCCACATTCCCCAGGGAGGCCCCAAGCACTGGTACCCCACCTGGCCGCTGTGGGTCAGTGCCTATCCACTGCTGGGTCTGCCTGGGCCTTACACCCAGGGGCTGGGCACGGCAGGCTGCCACCTACTGCAGAAGCTGGGGTGGCCCCCACATAATAGACCTCCCCCACAGGTGGACACTACCTCTCGTAGGAGGGGCATCCCAGGCAGGGGGTCCTATCATTGTGCCCTCACCTGGGGTCACTCAGGACATCATCCTGAGTGGAGGAGGGAACAGCCAGCCCTTCCTTGCCACATGGCCCCGGGCTATGCATCGCTGCCCTCCAAAACACTAGTTTCCGGAACATACGATGTCCCAGATTAGTGCTAGATACCCAGTGGAGTGACCCCTGCCTGGTCTCCTGCTGCTGCCACCACTGGCCTTGGGAGCCATGCAAAGCCTGCTCCACTGCCGGGACCACCATTCACCAAGGGAGCCAAGGGCTTTGAGCGGGAAGGTGGCGCCAGTTACAGTCACACTAGCCCGGCAGGTGCTTGGCCCAGGTCCTCCAGTGGCCCTGGCTCAGTGGCCTCTAGGGCAACAACACAAACCCTTTGGCAACCCTTCCCCAGCCTCCGCCCTGCAACCCACAGCTGCCTTCTCCCTGCCCCGCCCAGGCCCTGCTGCGGGCGGCCACCCCCAGACACCTGCCTGTGCCCAAGGACAGCATGACCTGCTGGACCCAGAAAAGTGCCCCGGAGCCTTAGGGTGGACTCAGTTCCAGAGGGTGCTGCAGCCCAGGAACCCTGAAGGCAGGGTGCTTCATCCATGGGCAGGCAGGCGAAGGAGATGCCCAGCGGGTGGCTTGCAGCCTGGCCTGGGGGGCAGCCAAGTAAGCTGCCTCTTGTTCCTTTTACCTCATTGGCTTCTGTGTTTGTTGGTTGGTTTATATATTTAGCTATTTATTTATTTGGCGGTACTTGGGGGAACCCAGGACCTTCCACATGCTTTGCAAGTGCTCTACCATGGAGCTGCACCCCAGCCGATTTTTAAATACTTTTTATTTAGAGATTGGGTCTCGCTAAGTGATGCAGGCTGCCTCTGACCTTTAACTTGTAATCCTCCTGCCTCAGCCTCCCAAGTCGCTGGGATTACAGGCATGCATCACAGAGTTAGGCTTAACTTATTGTTTTAATACTAAAGAGCTTTGTTGAGATATGATTCTGTATATACAACCCTATATACAACCTGGGCTGGGATTTAGCTCAGTTGGTAGAGTGCTGTGCTGCAGTCCCTGAGGTCCCGAGTTCAATTCCCAGTACCACAAAAATGGGAGAAGGACCTGGCAATCCACTCCCAAGGTAATCCCGAAACAGCCATTGAAAACCCTATGAGGGTCACTATGAGTCGGACACCGACTCAATGGCACCTAACAACAACAATAACAACATATACAACCTATGCTACAATCCACCTGTTTAAACTGGACAACTCAACTTTTTTTGCGTGTGTGTGGTACTAGGGGTTGAACCCAGGGCCTCGCGCCTACAAGTGCTAGACCACTGAGCTGCACCCTCAGCCCATTTTTTTACTTTTTGAGACAGGGTCTCACTAAGTTACGCAAACTGCCTCTGGTCTCGAACTTGCGATCCTTCTGCCCCTGCCTCCCTAGTGGCTGGGATTACAGGCATGCGCCACTGCGCCCGGCTCAACTATTTCTAATACAGTCTTCCCTGGGTGTCCTAGGGGGCATTGGATCCAGGACTCCCTTGCAGACTCAAATCCTCAGATGCTCCCGTCCCCTCTACAAAACGGCAGGGTATTTACATGCAGCCTGCCCACATCCTCCTGTGTATTTTAAATTAGGGCTTCAAACCCACAAAAAAAAATACCAATCTACACATAGGATTTAAACCCAAACCCATACCCTCTACATTTCATATCTTAAACCTGTTTTTGTGGGTTTGAAGTCCGTCTTTAAATCATCTCTTTTTGTTGTTGTTAGGTGCTGTTGAGTCAGGTCTGACTCAGACAACCCTATATACAACAGAGTGAAACACTCCCTGACACTGTGCCACGCACACGATCTCTTTATGTTTGAGCCCACTGTTGTAGCCACTATGTTTCTTCTCATTTTCAGCCATACCATATAAGCAGAAGGAGGTCCCAGGGGCTTTAATCCATTGCCATCGTTAAGGTCAACTCTACTTTGAGAAGACAACTCTTCCCCCCTTGTTTCTTGAATGCCTTCCAGCCTGAGGGACGCATTTTCTGCTACTATATTTGACAGTGCTTCTCTGCTACCCATAGGGTTTTCAAGGGCTGCTTGTTTTGGGAGTGGGCTGTCAGGTCCTTCTCCCTAGTCTGTCTTGGGCTGGAAGCTCAGATGAAACCTGTCCACCATGGGTGGCCCTGCTGGTGTCTGAGACACCAGTGGCATAGCTTTCAGCATCACAGCAGCACACAAGCCCTCACAACATGGCCAGCTGACAGGCAAGTGGGAGGAATTATCTCCAGATGACTTAAAGTACCTGACACAATGTAAATGCTGCTTAAATAATTGCCATACTGTATTGTTAAGGAACTAATGACAACAAAAATCTGTATGTGTTCCCTGTAGGCACTTTTCTTTTCCTGAATATTTTTTGATCTGCTGTTGCTTGAGTCTTCCATTGCAGAACCACAGATAAGGAGGGCCGACTATATTCAGAGAGCTGTGCAGCCATCGCCTTGGTCAACTTGAGAACCTTTCATCTCCCCATGGAGAAATCTCATCTTGCTGTGTGCTGTGGTGCACGCCTGTAATCCCAGCGACTCAGAAGGCAGGAGGAATGCAAGTTTGAGGCAAGGAGCAGCATGCGTAACCCTGCCAGCAAGACCCTGGCTCAAAATAAAGAACAAAAACCGGCCGGGGTGCAGCTTAGTGGTAGAGCACTTCCGTACCGTGCGCGAGGCTCTGGGTTCAAGCCCCCAAGACGAAAAATACCCGCAGGCCATCACCTCCCATTCTGCCACTCCCCACACACCCCACCCCTGCCCCCAGCTCACCTCCCCAGGCAGCCACTAACCCGCTTTCTCTGTCCATTTTCCTGTTCTGGACATTTTATATAAATGGAATCACATGATGTTTGTCATTTTGTGACTAGTTTCTTTCACCCAGCGTAATGTGTTGAGGCTCACGTGTATTGCAGTGGGTGTCAGAACTTCATTCCTTTTTAGGACTGAATGATACTCCATGGTGGGCCAATTTGTTCATTCATTTGGCCATCGATAGCCATTTGGGCTGTTTCCTAGCTATCTGGCTACAATGTAACCCCAAGCTGAGTTTCAAAGGAGAAATTCTTTCTGGGTGGAGGGAGGGGGAGAACAGAGAGCCTCTAGGCAAGGGGACAGACAGGTTGAGCTGTACTTTTCCTCCCCCTGCCCCCACCGCCAAGACCGAGGACAGCTACCAGCCTTCTTTACCCACCCGCCCTCGGTTCCTGGCCTGGAACCGAGCCTGGCCTGGAACACAGAGCCACCAGCATGGCTAGAAGCATGGCCTCTGGGGACAGTGTCCACTGACTATGTGTCAGTGGACACTGTGTCAGCAAAAATGCTATGTGTCATGACCTTTGGTACATTGTCTGACCTCTCCATGCCTCAGTTTCTCCATCGATGATAAGACAGAGAAGTAACCCCACAGTGTGTGTCCATTGGGGGCAGTTGGCCAACCAGGGCGTGTAAAGCACGGGGTCGCCAGCTCCCACTGCAATCTGCACTGTGGTCAGGGACAGGCCAGTGCGCTCTGCAGACCATCCGGAAGGGCAACAGGAAAGGCGGGGTGGTGAGTGGGGACCGCCGAGAGAGCTCGTGAGCTCGCTGGGCTGCGGGCAGCAGGACATAGCACCACAGCCAGGCCTTCCACAGCGATGGTCAGTGCCCCATGTCCTGGAGGCTGGGAGCCCAAGATGGAGTGATGTGGGCCCAGCTCCTCCCAAGTCTTCTCTCCTCGGCCGGCAGACAGCGCCTTCTCCCTGTGCCCTCCTGTGGTAGTCCTCCGGGAGTCCATCCTAATTGCCCCTTTCCATAAGGACTCCATGTGTCCGTCAGCTTGTCATGCTGTGGGGGCTTGCGTGTTGCTGTGATAATGAAAGCTGTGCCACCGGTGTCTCCGATACCAGCAGGGCCACCCATGGTGGAAAGGTTTCAGGGTAGCTTCCAGACTAAAACAGTCTAAGAAGAAGGACCTGACAGCCCACTCCCAAAACAAGTAGCCCTTGAAAACCGTATGAATACCAGAGAAGCACTGTCAAAAATAAGCCACCCCAGGCTGGAAGACATTCAAGAGATGACTGGGGAAGAGTTGCCTCCTCAAAGTAGAGTTGACCTTAATGACAAGAATGGAGTGAAGCCCCTGAGACCATCTTTTGCAGATGTGGCATGACTCAAAATGAGAAGAAACACAGTGGCTGCAACAATGGGCTAAAACATGACAAGATCATGTGCGTGGCACAGGGTTGGGTAATGTTTTGTTCTGCTGTTCATAGGGTCACTATGAGTTGGATCCAACCTGATGGCATCTAATGGCAACAACATAAGGACCCCAGGTATGTTGGTGTAGGGCTATCCTCACGACCTCATTTTAATGAGATCGACTCCCTGAGATTTTAATGAGATTGCCTATACCCCGTCTGCAAAGCAGTCACATTCTGAGCTCCTGGGTGTTAGGGCTTCAATATACAAATCCTGGGGGACATAACTCAGCCACAACAAGTGCCAGTGGTAAGCCGGGCATAGTGGGGCATGCCTGTAATCCCAGCGGCTTGGGAGGCAGAGGCAGGAGGATCGCAAGTTTGAGACCAGAGGCAGTCTGCATAACTTAACGAGACCCTGTCTCAAAAAGTAAAAAAAATGGGCTGGGGGTGCAGGTGAGTGGTCCAGCACTTGCAGAACATGCAAGCGCGAGGCCCTGGGTTCAACCCCTAGTACTGCAAAACAACAACAACAACAAAAAAAAAAAACAAGTGCCAGTGGTGACAGTGCCCCCTAGTCGGAGATGGGGTGGGGCAGGGAGGGGAAGTAGGCTCAGCACCCCCACCATGGATACCAACCTGCAGCATGGGATGATGTCATGCCCTCCTCTATCCATCTGCCATCTGAGCCCTGTCCCCTCACACTGCCACAGGACCAGCACAGGCCTGGCTCCTGGATGCCCCCTCCAGGGAGGGGTGTCCCTCCTCTGGCCTCCCCCACCCCCACAAGGCATCCTAATCCCCAGGTCTCTCCCCTGTCATGGCGGACAGCAGGGAGACCGTGTCCATATCTGCCCTAGGAGGTCCTGTGCTGGACAGTGTGGGAGGTGGGAGGTGGAGTGGGCGGGGCCGGGTCAGGGCCCCAGAGAGTGAGCCTCCCAGGGAGTGCACTGCCGCTGCTGGACAGCTGCGTGGTGGCTCTGTGGCCTACTGTGGGAAAGAGGCCAAGGACTGTCCTGGCCCTCCTGCCTGTGTGACCGCCAGGGTCCTGCAGCTCACGCCAAGCCAGTGAGCCCAAGCCGCAGGGACTCGAGTCCCTCAGCGTTTCTAATGGGGCTCCAGAGGGCGGCTCAGTGGACCCCGTCCAGGCGGCAACGGGCAGCCGCTGGGGGTGTGTCCCTCCGTTCTCCAGCGCCAAACCTGGCCAATCATAGCCAAGGCCCAAAGATGCGGTTCCCCAAGTTTCCCTGGATGGAGTGACCCAGAGGGGTGCGTCCTGGCCTCCTGGGCGGGGCAGGGACACCTATGAGCCGCCCCCAACCAGCAAGGGCCCAGGAGGAGCCAAGGAGGCATGAGGTCAGGAAAGGGCAGAGCTGGGAGGGCGGAGTCCTAGAAGGAGCAGGCCTGGAAGGGGCGGGGTCTGGAAGGGGAGGGGCGTGTAAGGGGCGGAGCCTGGAGGGGCGGAGCCTAGGAGGGCCTGGCGCACTCTGGCATTACTGGGAAATGTCCTGCAAGAGACTGGTGAGAGCCTGGCCTCCCACTGACTGAGCTGCGAGTGGACCCTCTGCCCGCCGTGGGGAGACCCCTGCCTGCACCCCCCAGACGGGCCTCGAGGACAGCAGGTGGGGACAGGCCGGTCATGGACGGCTGCATGGCGGTGTCCTCACTCACTCTTTAAGGCTGAGCTGCCATCCTCATCTCTGGGCAAAGTCCACGCTCCTTGCTTGACCTGGGCACGCTGAGCCCTTGGCGTCTGTCCAGCTCCTCTGACGCACTTGACCTTGACCTGTCGCTGTGAACTCCACAGGTTCCCATGAACTCCGCCTCTTGCTCGCTTTGGGGGCCCTGTCTGGCTGTTGCCGCCACCTGCAGCACCTGCTTCCGGTTTTGGCTCCTCTGGGGTCTTTGTGCCCTCTGATCCTGCTGAAAGAGCCCTTCCTCTGAGGGGGTCTTGGAGCCCCCTCTCACCCTGCCCACCCTGGCTCTTGCAGCCTCCTGTGCCAACCAGCTGTCCCCACCTGCTGTCACCCACATCGTCAGGAGGCAGCTGTGTGTCCCGCTCACTCGCGGGCCATGAGCGCCACAGGAGGCTGGGACTGACGTGCCTTCCTCTGCGTCCCACAGCCCCACCCAGGGCCTCACCCGGGGTTGGTCCCCCAGAGAGGCGACAGTAATGGACACATGGATGCACACGTGAATGAATGACATCTCCACAGCATCCCCGAGCTGGAAAATCTTGGTCACTTGAGGGAAATAATGGAGGAGAAAAGGCTTTCTGTTGTCCCGCTAGGGCTGCAGGCGGGGGAAGGGAGAGAACGGACATGGGGCATCTCATCCCCTGGCGGGGTGCAGATGTTGCAACAGGGACAGAGGAGGGAGGCGACCTCTGGCCCTCAGGGCTCTATGCCTGGCATTTTATCCCCAAGTCCATAAAGAAATGTGCCCAAATGCCCCCCGCAGCATTGTGTAGCAGGAGGTCACACCCAGCAAGCCCACACTAGAGCTGGGTGGCCACCGCAGTGTGCGGCATGGCCATCATGACAGCCTAGTGAGCAGGGTGGCTGGCAAGGGAAGCTAGGCCTGGCTACGTGGTGTGTGATCACGAGCCCCACACTGCTGTGTGGAATGGGGGGGCATCTGAACCCCGTGGGCCTTGCCTTCCTTGTCAGCAGAGCTTGGCCCGGCCGAGGTGCTGTCGTGATGTAGAAATGGTGTTGTTGTTATTGTTGTTAGGTGCGGTTGAGTCGTGTCCGACTCCTAGGGACCCTCAGGGTTTTCAATGGCAGATTGTTTCGGGATTGCCTCGGGAGTGGGTTGTCATGTTCTTCTCCCATTTTTGTGGTGCTGGGAATCAAACTCAGGACCTCAGAGACTGCAGAGCGGCGCTCTAACAACTGAGCTAAATCCCAGTCCAGAAATGGTATAGTACCGGTGAAACACTTGGGACAGCGTCTGGAGAGAGGTGCTTGCTCTCACTGGTGTTCCTACATAGAATGGATACGCAGAAGGATCTGGGAGCCACGCAGGGCACGGCGAGAGCCATCAGCTCCATCTGCGATGAGGCTGCAGGCAGAGGGTAAGAGGGCGCTTCCCACCTCCGGCCTTTGCTGCGCTTCCATACCCGCTCAGTTTTCTATTGCAAGTGGTATTGCTTTGCTGGTGGATCAAATAGCCAGCGAGCAAGGGGTTCCCAGGGAGGTCCCTGAGCTGGTGGCTCCAAAGGCCAGAGGGAGCAGAGCCACCGGGGTGTAGGAGATCATCCCCGGGCAGGGTGGCACACGGCCTCTCGCCTCTGCCATCAGCTCTGCCCAGGCCGGTGTGGGCCCAAGAGAGGCCGTGGGTGGCCCGGGGGCTGGAGTCAGACCCGGGGGAGCTGGACTCCACAGCCTGATTCCTTTTCACTCATCACCGCAGACCGGGGAGCAGAGACCCTGTGCCACTATGGAGATTATCATTTTCAGCGGACGGCATCGGGCAAGCCAGAGGTTCCCTTTCGTACCAGGGCACGCACATGATGAGCGAGTTTGTAGACACCGGAGCGCTGCTCCCGGATCCCACCCCAGACTAATTATACCCCATTAAACCGGCCCTAAAAGATCCTTTTGGATCCATTGAGGGGATGGACGGGTGGCCGGGCGTAGGCAAAGCCCCACTTGACATAAGCAAGGGAACGTGGGGCCGCTGTGGACATGGCCGCTACCTGCTTGTTCCAAGTCTGCGCGAGGCAGCTAATTGGGCCCAGCATCGTCCCCGCTTGGATCTTAAATCCTTTTAGCCACAGATTATGGAACAATGAGCTGAATTCACCGCGTCATTAGTCTGGCTTGGTGGTTCCAGGGCGCGTTTCTTTCCCAGGCTGTTCAGAGGTGCTGCGCGTCTCTCTTGGGGACAGGCACACAAATGAAGAACGTCTCGGGGCCACAGTGATGTTTCCATCACGGGCAGCCCACTGGTCGTGGAGCCTTTCCACGGACACCGTCTAGAAGGTTCTCATCCTCTCTCTGGCTCTTCTTGCTCTGGGTGAAAAGCAGGCACCATAATCCGAGCCAGACACTCTCAGCCTTTGACCCCACGCCGCCATGCTGGCTCTTAGGCCTGGTGTTCTTGGAGTGTGGGTCTGGGGCTGGCTGCTCCCTCTGAGCCCCCTCCCCTTTTGTCCCTACAGTGTTTGATCTCACCTGGGAGGGACTCAGCAGCCCTGCTTTCTCTAGACCCTTGCAGAGGCCATTAACCCTTCCCTGCCCGACCCCCTGGCCTGGGCAGGGGCTGGGGGCTGCCAAAGAATTCTGCTGTCTAGGCTCAGGGAGGGCTGGGATTTAGCTCAGTTGGTAGAGCGCCTCTCAGCAGTCTCTAAGGTCCGGATTTCGATTCCCAGCACCGCAAAATGGGAGGAGGATGTGGCAACCCACTCCCAAGGCAGCCCCGAAACAGTCAGCCATTGAAAAACCCTGAGGGTCACTATGAGTCAGACTTGACTTGACGGCACCTAACAACAACAACATGACGATTCTATGTTTTGAGAAGGACACATAAAATATGATAAAATATGAAGTGGAAAAAAGCTATGCTCAACATTGTGCATTTATTTTGCTGGCAAACAGGAAACAAGACATACACATATTTTCACTAAAAATATGATATCGTGATATCACTGTGGCCGGGGCAGACAGAGGCCCCAAGCCCCAGAGGGAAGAGAGAGGAGGAGCATGAGGTGGGGACCTTTCTTCCCCATTTGCTGTCCTGTCCACCGGCCCTATTGTCTTAACAACGGAAATAACTCATTTCCCCATAAATGGGTTTCTTTAAAGTGTCACTTCCAAATTCCCTCTGGATCCTCGGGCTCCGGGCTCCGTCAGGTGCCTGCGTGGGACAGCAGCCCATTATCCCGACAGAGGGACAAGAGCCCACCTGTGCAGGGTTTTGATGCTCAGCACGCATCACCTGAAAGAAAACTGGCTTTTCCTAGGCATGCCGGAATGTCCGGCCGGTGATCAGACCCGTAAAAAGGTTTGGTGACCCCACATGACAGAGGAGACAGCGGCTTGGCGGCGCGGTCAGCTCTGGCTTGGCCCTGTGAAACTCCATACGGGTATTTCCCAGAGCCTCAGCGGCCCATGAAGCTGCCACAGGGCAGCAGACCTTGGCCCACGGGGCCATTAAACCACGTGGCTTCCAGAGAGCCGCCTCTGTGGCAGGCCTGGGCTGGCAGCTTTGGGGTGCAGAGGTGGGTAAGGACACAGCCCATACAGGTGGAACCCTGCTGGATGTCCCCTGATCCTGTCTCTGGAGGGAGCTGTGACCGCCAGCCCTGTTTGTGAAGGTCCATGAGTCTGGAGATATGGAGCACGCGCAGCGAGGGATGACCCACGATGCTTCGCGGCTCCCACGTGGGCCTCAGCCCAGTGAGCAGAGCGCAGCGGTTCACAAGCAAACTCAGGTCTCAGGCCGACATGTTCTTGGTGTCTCAGTGTCCTCATCTGTGAAATGGGTCCCATTGCTCTGACTTCCCCGGGTGTTTGTGGTGATGAAACCTTTTCCCCATGGCGTATAGTCAGCACTCAAATACTGTCAGCGGCTGCAACTCTGTGGTCCTGACCACAATGCAGAGTCTTGTCACCCAGCCTTTGCAAGTGAGGACTGCAGAGGGCAGAGAAGTAACTGGCCTGGTGTCCCTGGCCATCACTGATACCTACGTGGACTGTTTGTGGACTCAGTCCATCCCTGCATGAACAGTCATCATTCCACCCCAGCTCTTGGGCCATGGTAGGTTTTTCTCAACAGATCTTGCAACTGCTTTAAAACGTCCCACCAAACACCTGGCTAGTAAAAAAAAAAGAAAGCTTACCAGAACAAACAGACACATTGTCATTTTTTACTTAAATGGATCTAAAAGGAAACCCGATACCCTTATCGAGCATAGAGATCGGCATCACCTGCCATAAATAAAATACACCTATAAAAGTGAGTTCAGCCGGACACAGTGGGGGTCGCCTGTGATCCCAACAACGCAGGAGGCTGAGGCAGGAGGACCGTGAGTTCAAGGCTAGCAGCAGCCTGCACAACTTAGAGAGACCCTGTCTCAAGATAAAAAATAGAAAAGGAGCAAAAGGCGCAGCTCAGTGGTAGAGCAAGGCCCTGGGTTTAACCTCCCAGTACTAAGAAAAAAAAAAAAAAGGCGAGTCCAATCCAGTGGTACTAAATGCCAATGAAAGTCCAGGCGCAGACACGGCACCTACCCTTGTTTGTGTAAGGAGGAGAATGGACAGTTGGGATGGGGAGAAGGTGGACCTTGATTTAGAAAACTTGAAAGGCGAGATGATGAGCCCCTCACTGTGGATTCCTTGTTTATAGTTGAAGCCAGAGACCCAGAGAGGTCAACAGACTTTCGAAAGTCACACAGCAGACAAGGGGATTGGAGGGGCTCAACCCCCAGTTCCAGGCCGAGGTCTTTCGGTAGTAATCACAGCAGAGATGGCCTCCGCTGGGAGGGTAGATCCCATTTAAGGCCCCACACTGTGTTTATAGGTGCAGAGGGCTAAGCAACCTGCTCTCCGCTGGGACCTGGACCACTGACTTTGAACCCAGGCTCGCTCTTGCACCCTGTCTTCCCCTTCCCTTCCCCCCACAGCCTTTTCCTTGCTTCCTGTGCCCCTAGCACAGCTCCCCCCCCCACGCCCACTGAGGCCTGCTGGGCAGTAGAAGGAGGTGGGAGCCCTCCATGCTCCCTCCTCAGCCCTTCTGGCTTCCCACCATCCCCGCCCCCCCTTTGTCTGCTTTTAAAGGGATACTGTGGTCTTTAAAAACCATTTATCTTCAAAGCGGGCCAAGAGAAAGGGCTCCAGAGGGGCTGGGGCTGCATTGTGAGGGGCTGGGAGAACATTACTTAAGTACCTTCAATGATGACTAATTGGAACCCAGGCGGCCCCTTTCAAGGGGCCAAGCGGAGCCCATTGTGAGCCTGCAACCAGAGGAGGAGCGCCTGGGTTGCCAGAGGGTGGGCGGATCGGCGGCCAGACGAGTCCCCTGCAAGCTCTGGGACTTGAGTCCCCTGCAAGCTCTGGGGTTTCCGGCCCACGGCCCAAGGCGGGCACCGGCTTCAGTTTGGGAAATGGCACAGCCGGCTCAGACCTCTTGGGCTGGGGCTGGAGTGGGATCCACTGGGGTCTGGGGTGCCTGCCGGGCCTGGGGGTTAGAACAATAATTCTGCCTCAGTTTCCCGAGGCTGCTGTTCCAAACTGCCATAAACAAGGTGGCTTGGGACAAAAGAGACTCCATCTTGCCTGGCTCCAGAGGCTGGAGGGGGAGGCTGCTGCCTCCAAGGCTCTGGGGGAGACTCCGTCCAAGGCGTTTCTCAGCTTGTGGCCATGTCACTGATCCCTGCCTCTGTCTTCGCGTGGCCTCCCCCCGCCCTGTGTGTGTCTGTCTTTGTTTCCTCTTCTCTCGAGGACCCCTGATAGGGCCACCCCAGTCCAGTAGCGCTCATTTCCACTGGTCACATCAGCAAAGGGCTTGCTCCCAAGACGTTCCCACTCCCAGGTGCTGAGAGTTGGGACTCGGTTGTGCCTTCGGAGGGGCACTGTCGCGCCCACACGCACCCACGTGGAGCCCACCGCGGCCAAATCCTTTGCGCACAGCTCAGCCGTGAGTCTTGCCCGCACAACAGCCCTTCAAGGAGGCTCACCGTCACTGTCTTCCTCTTCCTATTCAACACATGGAGAAACTGAGGCACAGAGACTCTGCCTGGTCCCCAGCCTAGGCACTTGGGCTGCACACGCTGAGATGGAGACGTGAGGATGGGTTCAGAGTGCTAACTCGGCCCAGCAGCCAGGCTCAGGGCCCTGGGCACTGCTCTCTGTGCCACACGGTGCCCCTCCTCCGGTGAGCTCTCAAGCAGGATTGCGGGAGACGCGTGGTCCCTGAGCCAGGCTTGGCAGTGACTTCATGAGCTGCGTGTCTTCGCCTGTCTCCCGTCACGGCAGCAGCACTCCTGAGGCCAGGTGGTTTATAGAGCAGAGAGGGTTCTGTGTCACAGTTCTGGAGCCTGGGAATTCAGGAGCAGGAGGCCGGGAACTGAGGCATCGGGTGAGCGCCCTGTGCTCACCATCACGAGGGGGGGCAGAGCGGGGGTTCCAGGGAGAGCCGCTGCTGTCAGACTCACTGTAGTAGTCCTCCGTCACCCCCCAGGCCCCCTCATATTCACGGGGCACAGCCCCGCTGGCCCTGCCTCCTCCCACACACCGTAACCTGTGACTCTGGGGGCTCAGCTTCCAACACATAAAACTTGGGGGACACTTTCAAACAGCAGCACGGAACAGCATGGGCCAGGAGTCAGAAATGTGATCCAGGCCCAGCTCGGGCAGACTCTGCAACATAGCCTTGAACAAGACACTTCCTCTCTCCAGGCCTCACTTTACCCAAGTAGGCCAGCCGGGAGAGCCTAGATCCGTCCTGTTCAATGTGGTAATCACAGCTTTGTGTGCCGATTTTTTTGTTGTTGTTGTTGTTGTTAGGTGCTGTCAAGTCAGTATCCGACTCATAGCAGCCCTCATGGGGTTTTCAATGGCTGTTTTGGGATTGCCTTGGGAGTGGATTGCCAGGTCCTTCTCCCATTTTTGCGGTACTGGGAATTGAACTCGGGACCTCAGAGACTGCAGTGCAGTGCTCTACCAACTGAGCTAAATCCCAGCCCTGTGTGCGGATTGGGACCTGAAATTCAGCTGGTGGCACTGAAGAACTAAACCTTTAATTTTGCTAAATTAAAAAGTGGTGCTCAACTTAGTTGTCGAAAGACTTTTACATATGTTGGAACAACTTAATGTGTGACTCCACTTATTCGGCCATAAAATTCGTAAAATCTAAATATTGTTGTTGCTGTTAGGTGCCGTCGAGTGGCGTCTGACTCATAGCGACCCTCATAGGGTTTTCAATGGCTGACTGTTTTGGGATTGCCTCAGGAGTGGATTGTCACATCCTTCTCCCATTTTTTGTGGTGCTGGGAATCGAACCTGGGACCTCAGAGTCTGTAGAGCAGCGCTCTATCAATTGAGCTAAATCCCAGCCCCAAATCTAAATATAGAGCAGGTATATTTGAAGAAAACTGAGCTTCTGAATCGAGAATTGTGTACATATATAATGCATGTGGGATTTTAGTAAACAACAAAAAAAATGAAACAAGTCATTACCATTGTTTACATTGGTGATAGACGGACATGGTCGTTTTTGAGATGTACAGGATTAAATAAAATATATCAATAAAATTACCTTTTTGGGGTTTTTTACATATTTGAATATGGTTGCTGGACATGCAACCCTGCATTATGTGGATAGGAGCGGTGTGGATCCCAGGTGACCTCTCAGGCATTGTAGGCTGCGATGCTGCTCCGCCCCTTCTGGTGGGCTGTCACGGCCTGGCTCCCTCAGCGGCACCAGGCCACCCTCGGGAGAGGCTGCTGTCCAGGGAGGCCACGGTGGCCAGGAGCTCGTGGCTCTGGGCACCGGCTGGAGCTCTGGAGGTGTCTCCGTGGGATGAGGGAGGGAGGGTGGGCGCTGCAGCCAGGTGTGGGGGTGTCACCGTTCCCACGCTGCACCTCCACTTCTCCCCTTCACGAGTGGGGCAGCCAACTGACTTATCACCCAAACCAGGAGAGCAGAAGGGGGTGCTGGGAGCCCCAGCACTGACCAGGGGGATCCTGGGCAGACCAGGACGTAGCCATGATAAGCCATTTCAGCCTTCCAAATACCCCATGTCCCCTCCCCCAGGGCAGGCTCCTGGGACCACTCCCATGGCATCCTCTGGAAATCACCTGACGCTTGGCGCCTCCACCGCCACCCGTGTCCTCCTGTCGGGGGTCAGCTCAGGCCTGGCAGAGGTCAGAGCCTTGCCCTGACACCAAGAGGGTATCGGGGACCCACTGGACCAGGCTGGTGTAGTGGCTGGAGGCACCAAAGGACTTCGGGAGACCTTCTGCAGGAAACAGGAGAGGGAAGTTTATTGGGTTACTCCCCAAGTGGGGTGCAACCAGATAGCAGCCCCTGCCAAGCGCTCAAGTGCCAGCTCTAAGCCTGTAGCATAGAGTGCTGCAGACTCACTGGTGGAACAGCTCAGCCTTAAAGGCACAGCTACAAGCAGTTGGTGTTCCACTGGGCTGGAGGTCTGGTGGTCTTGACTCTCGAGGCTCGCCTTCTCTGCCTCCCTCCTTCCCAAGGATGGGAGGAATTGGGAGGCTCTTGGTGGCTTGCTTGTAGCCTTCAGCGCTTCGGGGCCCCTGGTCTTGACGCGTTGGCTTGCTTGGAGGTCTTCCACTGGATTGGGGAGTGCTGGATTGCGGTGATGGGGTCCAGGCAGCAGTTGAGGGACAGAGAATGGTGGTGGGGTCCAGGGGGTCTGGGAGCCCTGCTTATATAGGGTCCCAGAGGGGGGCGTGTACTGGGGTTAGCCAATTAGGGCACATTCCTGACAGGTACAGCAGGTGAACTGTCATACCTGCCAGGTAGGGGCAGTTATTTAACTGAGATGCTAGGGGTAGCCAATCAAAATTGAGGTGGTTGAGGCTGGTCAGGCTGGTCAGGGGCCATCTTTGCTCACTTGATGGAAGGGGTAGGAGTGAGTGAGTGGGATGTGGCCCTGGAACCACCTAAAAGTCAGTCCCTCATGCTAGTTTGAGGGACCCTAGTTATGGGGTGCATTGTAAAAAATCCCCAATATCCTCCAGCTGGCTGCTCTCGGTCACTCGGGGCAAGACGAAGCACCCTCTTCTGGAAACTTCTGGGGGCCCAAGGGACGAGAGTCTCCCATGCCACCCTGTAGCTTGGCTCCTGACCTCTGCTCTTCCTGGTGGGGTTCCGGGTGTTCCCAGGGGATCCCTCCCTAACCTCGCCGGTGGGGGGCCTGAGACAGACAGTGCAGTGCCCTGGGATGGTCACCCAGGCCTGGGCGTCCCTAGTCTGGCATGGCCTCAGGTTGGGACCCCAGCCCTGCCACTCAGAGTGGACGTGGAACTCCAGGCCTCTGTCACCCCACTGAGGAACAGCGATGGCTCTCGTCCAGGGAAGCAGCTGGGGACGGCGTCAGCCAACTGTGCTGCCCCATGCGTGGCCGGCGGGGTCAGAAAGATGGGTGTCCTGCAGATTCTCTGGTCCACAGGGATTATCACCTGTCCTACATCCGAACCTTCTCCTCAAGCAAGCTTTCTACCGGAAGACACCGATAACCCACCGCAGGACGGCGGCCTTGCACGTGGCTCCCCAGGGTTCTCTGGAGGCCCAGGTTCTCGCCCAAGGGGGTGACCTGGTACTGGCGACTTGGGGCAGCAGGTGTGGCTACCCAGAGGCCCCCGTGGCGGTCCACAGGGGGCCAGATATGCCAAGGCCTGCGCTTCATGGGAAGGAAACCAAGATTCAGAGAGGCGAGGTGACCGGCCCAAGGCTACCCAGCCACAGAAAGGAAGACCATGGTCTGGAGGCAGCCTTGCCCCCTGGCCAGCCCTTGCTCCCCACGCCGCCCTGCCTCCCCCAACCTGAGTCGGCCCACAACCCAGGACACACTCAGCCACCCTCATGGCAGCCGGGAGGGGCCCAGAGCCTGGACCGTCTGCACGGGGTTCCCCATGATGGCCACTGCCCCCACTCTGCAGAGCAGGTGCTGGGGCCAGGGAGGCTGAGCACGGGGCCCCAAGGTCACGGCTAGGCTGAACCAGGGCTGCCTTACCTGCGGCTCACGCTCCTCACCCCCCGCCGGTCCTGTGCCAGACCCAGTGGGCGGATGAGGGGTGCGGGGCTGAGAGCCCCGGTGCAGCTGACAGGGGACGACCCATGCGTCCTGCTGGCTGCTTTCCTAGGAACTGAGCGGCAACCGGATTCAGCCTCACGACGCCCACGGGGCACGGGTGCCTCTGTTGTACGGTCAGGAGAATGAGGCAGAAGAGTCTCCAGGCTCCACCGAAGGCCCTGTGGCCAGCGGAGCCACTGCGTTGATTTCTCCACAGGCCCTGCACCTCATACAAGCAGGCGCGATGGCCAAGGGGCCGGGCGGCCTTGGTGGCCTCTCTTCCACTCAGAGTCTCAGGGCCCATGCCGGCTGGCCTCCCCCCAGGCTCCCGCCTCCGGGCCAGGCTCTCCAGCCACTCAGGCCCCCCTGTCCCCCAGGACGACCCAGCCGGTCCCCAGCCTGAGGCCCGCAAGGCAACTCCCTCCCTGGGAACTCTTGGCCCAGAGCAGCTGCTGCTGCCCCCATGGGAAGCCCAGGACTGGACGGCAGGTGAGGGGCCACGGCCCACCCCCAGGCCCAAGACGCCAGCCCTGCGCACTGTTGTCCTTGAGAGCTGGGGGTCACACGCCAGTGCTCGGGCGGAGACAGAATAGGCCTCCTGGGAGCGGCCCCCTTTCCGCGGAGGCGGAGAGGCCGGGCCGTCGGAGCCCCCAGCGGCATCACCTTGCCGCCTCCCCGGCCTCCCCTTTGTTGCGACTCCCACTTGAAATATCAAAGCCTCAGGGCCACAATGCGCCCTGAAAGCTGAGTCACCCAGGTTTTGTGACACCACCGAATCCCTCCGGCCGTCGCGCTGGAGCTGGGCCCCCAGGGCCAGATGAATAGGAAATCCCCAGCCACGGGTGGGGCCAGGAGCCCTGGCCAGGCCAGCGCGCATAAAGGGGCCTTGTTCCCAAATCAAAAGGGCCAGACAAAAAGCCGGGCGGGCGGGGGCGGCTGCCGTCTGGCGCACCTTGACGGGTGCACCGCGTGCCAGGCTGGCAGGGCGGCCCTGCCCCCACCCCTGGCAGCCCTGGGCTTCTGCGGAGCTGCCGGCCTGCAGGAGGGGACAGCACAGCCTCAGGGGAGGACCATCCGATGCCCAGAGCCGGGGTGAGCGGAGGACCAGGCAGGTGGCCGTGTCCCTCGGGGGCCCAGCAGCAGCACAGACACAGCAGGCCTTCGGACATTGGCCTCAGCGGCAGCAGTGACACCCAAGGCAGCTACCCCGTCGTCGCCATTGCCTGGAGCCGCAGTGGCAGCAGCAGCCGCCCGGCCTCCTGACTGTGAAGCGAGGCGCCACGGCGCTGGTTAAGGTCTGGTGAAGAGGCAGGTCCCCGGATGTCCTCCTGTGGCACCGGTGGAGGGCGGAGGCATTCGGGAATCCCCACCGCCCTGCACACCGAGGACCCTTGTCCTCAGACAGCAATGTGTCTCCATCCCCGCGTCACACGTGAGGACACCCGGGGGTCAGGACATGGCCCTCGGCAGGGGCCTCTAGCACAGAGCCTGTGCCAAGGGCGGGCTGCCCGGCCACCCCAGGGGGTGACCCAGGAGATCGGCATGGGGAGGAGGCTGTGCCCACTGGCAGAGCTGACCTGGGGCCACCACCCATGCATGGCAGCGCTGCTCTGTCAGGATGGATTGTGTTTCCTTTAAATTCCCCAGCATTCTGTCACTGAGCTGCACCCCTACCCCTTTTCTATTTTTATTTTTATCTTTTTTTGTGTGTGGTACTGGGGTTGAACCCAGGGCCTCACACTTGCATGCTTTGCAAATGCTGGAGCACTGAGCTGCACCCCCAGCCCATTTTGTTTTTACTTTTTTGAGACAGGGTCTCGCTAAATTACTCAGACTGCCACGGGTCTCGAACTTGTGAGCCTCCTGCTTCCACCACGCCCAGCCCTTTATTTTTATCTTGACATGGGGGCTTGCTGAGTTATGCAGGCTGCCTCTGACCTTGGACTCACAAAAATCCTCCTGTCCACCTCTGGAAACCTCTGGAGTCATGGGATCCCAGGCTCTCCCCATGGTGCAGAACCAGGATGACGCTTAAAGATGGGCTCCATCACAGCTGGGCGTGGTGGTGCACACCTGTCACCCAGCACTCAGGAGGCCGAAGCGGGAGGATCATGAGTTGGAGGCCAGCCTGGGCTACATAGTGAGACCCTGTCTTTAAAAAAAAGGAATGAAAGAAATAGATTAAAGGGGGGAAAGGGGCTCCCACACAGTCCCCTTACAGACAGAGTCTTGGAGGAAATCTGCCCTTCCAAATTATTTGTTGTTGTTGTTGTGTGCCTTCGAGTCGGTATCTGACTCATAGCGACCCTCATAGGGTTTTCAATGGCTGACTGTTTCAGGATTGCCTTGGGAGTGGATTGCCAGGCCCTTCTTCCATTTTTGCGGTGCTGGGAATTGAACTCAGGACCTCAGAGACTGCAGTGCAGCGCTCTACCCACTGAGCTAAATCCCAGCCCTCCGAATTGTTTAGCTCTTGCTAATTTAACACCACCAAAAACCTGACGCACACAAAGTAAAGCTAGCTTTGGGCCTCCAGCCTATGGCTTCCGGTAACAAAAGACAGGGCCCAGGGCCCAGAGCCAGGATGCAAGGCTGCATCCAATCCCATCTCTGCCAGATGCTGCCCGAGGAACACAGGCAGGAGACGCCTCGGTTCCCAAATGGACAAACCGGTGAGCCAAGGCCCTGGAGCTCAAGGGGCAGCTGTGGGAGCCAGGGGGTCAGGTCCTCATCCCGGCACCCTGGGCCCTTGGCTCTCCAGGGCACTTGCGGCTGGGCTGAGGGGCCACAGGCCTCCCTCCTGGGCTCCTTCCTCATTGCACCTGCCGCCTCGGAGCCGGGGGCCCTCACCCCGTGCCCTGACTCCTCAGGAGCCCAGGTCTCCAGTCTGAATATGCTGGCTGTGCTGGGAGGGGATCCCGCCGCCCCTCACTTTCAGCGGCAAGCCCCACCTTGTAGCCAACACTTTCCAGGTGGGCCACGCCAGGCCCGGCCCACTTCCCCAGACTCCTTTTCTGTGTTGTAAACCACCTTCCTGAAAGCCACCGTGGCTGCCTTTGATGTGGCCCTTTGATAATTTAGCCTCATCAATGGGGCGGCCCTGCCCAGGAGACTTTGAAGAGGGAGCCCCACCCCTCGGCTGGGAAGGCCGGGGCTCCAGTCTCAAGCCTGGGGGACAAAGGGGTGGGCAGGGGAAGGGGCGAAATGCCTCCGGGGTGGCTGGCGGCTCTGTTAGCACTTAGGTGAGACCAAGAGGGACAGAGAGTGAAAGAGAGATGGACCTGGTGGCAACTGGGGGTGAAAGCTCCGGGGATGGTTGGGGGGCACCGCCCAGGGCCTCTGGTAACATGAAGATCTGATGTGCATGTCAGGTTGGCACTTTCTAGCCGCTTGCTGGTGACAGATCACTTACCCCTTTCGAGCCTCAGTTTTCCCACTTTAAACATGGAGGTGGTACCAGGTGCAGTGGCGCACGCCTGTAATCCCAGCGGCTTGGGAGGCGGAGGCAGGAGGATCGCAAGTTTGAGACCGGAGTCAGCCTGCAAAACTTAGTGAGACCCTGTCTCAAAAAAAAGTAAAACAATGGGCCGGGGTGCAGCTCAGTGGTCCAGCACTTGCAGAGCATGCAGGCGCGAGGCCCTGGGTTCAACCCCCAGAACCGAAAACAAAAAACAGAACAAACAAACAAACAACAAAAACAAAACCATGGAGGTGGTGGTGGAGAACGGCCCTAGCAGACACCCCTGGAGGGGGAGTCAACGGGTGGCACAGGTGGGGCAGGTCAGCCCAGGTCTGGCACAGCATGGGCGTGGCATGAGCTGGATGGACTAGAGGGCGGCGGTGTTGGCAGCTGCGGGGAGGGTGGGGTGGAGCGCTGGTGAAGAGATGGGCGTGTCCTGGGGTCCGGAGGCGGTCTCTGGCGCCTCATGACGTGCAGGTGGCGTTGGGGACGGTGACGACGCTGGGGACTGGGATGATGGCTGTCACGATCGTGGCGAGGGCAGTGAGAGCAGCGGGGGCGGGGGCTGAGGCGCTGCAGCTGCGGCTTCTCCTCCAGTGCAGGAAAGAGAGGGAGCTTCTGGTGGAGGAGCCGGGCCGCGCACCCCAAGGCCCCCACATGTGTCCAGGGATCTCACTCCATTTCCTCGGCCCTCCTCTGCCGCCGCATCTCTATTTCCTCTTCACTTGAAGCAACTGGTCTCCTCCCGAGGTGGACCTGAGATCCGCGGAGGCCCGGGATTAGGAGACTTGGGCTTCCATCCTCAGGTGTGTGGCCTCTGCCGTGGCCTCCTCCGAGTCCTTCCTCTCCACCTTTCTTTAACAATAGAACCCCTCCTAGTTTAGTATGGCCGTATGGCTGAGGTCTGGCCAATAAGATGTGAAGAGAAGTTATTGAATCTTGTGGTGGGGTGGGGGTGGGGGGCTTGGCTAAGGATGTGGCTTAGTGGCAGAGCAGGTACTCAGCATGCATGAAGTTCTGTGTTTTATCCCCAGAACAAGAAAGACACAAAGAGTCAGACAGACAGAGTATATTGTGCTCTTCCCTCCATCCTCTTCCCCTGCTTGGGATGCCAATAGGATGGCTGGAGCTGGAGCAGCCTTTTTGGACCATGCAGCCATGAGCAATGAATGTGCTAAGGGAGAAGATCAGGCAGATAGGGGCAGGGTCCATGATGACCTTTGCACAGTTACGCAGACTGTGTCTGGTTTCAAATTTGCGATCCTCCTGCCTCCGCCTCCTGAGCCGCTGGGATTACAGGCGTGAGCCACTGCAGCCTGCTGGAGCGGGGGGAGCTTTTAAGGGCACTGAGGTGCTCGGGCATTGCCCAGCCTGCCCTTGATGGTACTCCAAGCTGTGCCCGCCCGAGGCCATCACCTCCACCACCCATGGCTTACTGTGTTGTTTCCCAGCCCTTAGGGCAGGCGAGAGTTCTCGCGCGGGCTGGATACCTCCCTTGCCGGGGCCTCGACATGGTGACACCCTTTAACTCTTGCCACCTCTTTGCCAAACAAGAGTGACTGAGACTCTGCTTTCCCAGATAAAGAAACAGAGACTCAGGGCCTCGGTGAATCTGTCCCAGCCATACACGTCTGTCCTCTGGCCTCACTGCCTCTCCCAGCCTTGGAATTCATCCACTTGGTCTCCAATCATTTACTTATTATCTATTTATTTTCATTTAAGTTTTATTTATTTATTTATTTTGCCACTCTTCGGGGGTTGAACCCAGGGTCTTGTACATGCTAGGCAAGTGCTCTACCACTGAGCTGTGCCCCTAGCCCCCTTTTTAATTTTTTATCTTGAGATAGGGTCTCACTAAGTTGTGCAGGCTGCCTCTGGCCTCAAACTCATGATCCTCCTGCTTCAGCCTCCCAAGCAGCTGGGGTTATAGGTGTGAACCACCATGCCTGGTTTCCAAGTATTTCTTGAATGCTGCTTAGTGCCTGGCCAAGCTCAGAAGATACCCTCGTCCAGCCTCCTGTGTGGACTAGCTAGAAGCATTCTGATTTTTCTTTGGTGTTGTTGTGGTTGTTAGATGCCATCAGGTTGGTGTCCGACTCATAGCAACCCTATGTACAACAGGCAAAACAGTATTGTTACTGCTTCTCTGCTATTCATAGGGCTTTCAATGCCTGAGTGTTGGGAGTGGGTTGCCAGGTCCGTCTCCCAAGCCTACAGCACCTGGTATTCCCAGGTGTTCTCCCATCCAGGTACTAACCAGGCCCGACCCTGCTTAGCTTTCAGAATCTGATGGGATTGGATGCCACAGTGGTAAACCTGCAGGCTGATTTTTCTTTACTTTTTTTTTTTTTCCTGATACAGGGCATTGCTATGTATCCAGGCTGGCAATGTAGCCTAGACTGGCTTTGGATGCCATACCCTCCTGCTTCAGCTTCCACATGATGGGATTACAGGTGTTTGTCACCAGACCCAGCAACATTCTGGTCCTTCCATCCTTCCTTCCTTTTTCCTTCCTTCCTTCCTTTCTTTCCTTCTTTCTTGTATAAATATTACATTTATTAAATATCTTTATAGTTTATTTAAAGGCATTTCCAGAACTATTCCTGCATAAGTTATATTTCAGACATCTAATTCAGCTAATTGCCTCTTGGGTAAGACAAATGATAGTCTCAACAGGAAAAAGCAGCTCATTGGTCTACTCAGACTCAGATTTGCTTCATTATTTAGCCATCTTTGCCACAAACTATATGCTGAAAGTTAAATTTTGACATGGACACTGTTTTTAGTTAAGAAGCTAAATTTTGCAACATATTTAATCTTCAGAAACAAATAGAATCCAGATCCATTTCTGCTTTGTGTTTTGTTTTGGAAGATTCTTTTCGTATTGTAAAATTTGTTCAGTGCAAAAATGTGATTCGGTCTCCAGAGAATCTGAATACGGTAGATTCTATCAAAGACAGCTGGTACCACGTGACGAGGACCCATGAACTTACCCCAAAGTACCAACAGCTACAGTTCTAGTCAAGCTTGTTGACCATCTGCAACACTCAAAACTTATTCAGTAGACTCTCACACTTGTGCCTTGTCACTTGCTGTCACGGGCTGGTGGGACCGCAGGTGGCTTCCACCTGTGGCTACTCTGTCCAGAGCAAGGAAGGGCAGTGGGCAGACCATGCAGACCTTGAAACCACGCCTGCTGTCTGACACACACACCTGGAATGGACTCTGTTAGTAACAGTTTAGCTCCTATCAACCACACCAAGTGAGTATAGCGAGGAGTTGCTTTTCCCCTCTGGTTTCTTCTTCAGTTTTTAAGAGCCTATGGACCCTACTTCCTCTCTATTTGGTAATTTTATATTTTGGGGCCAAGGCAGCTTTAAGTTCACAGGAAGAAAGAAGGTTCTGCTATGTTTAGAGGCACATTTTAAAACAGAACAAAATGCGCCGGGCACGGTGGCACACGCCTGTAATCCCAGCAGCTCGGCAGGCGGAGGCAGGAGGATCACAAGTTCGAGACCAGAGGCGGTCTGCATACCTTAGCGAGACCCTGTCTCAAAAAGTAAGAAAATGGGCTGGGGGCGCAGCTCAGTACTCCAGCACTTGCAGAGCATGCAGGCGCGAGGCCCTGGGTTCAACCCTCAGTACCACCACCCCCCCCAAAAAAAAATAGACTAAAATAAAAATTTCAAGCATGTGATAAAAATATTGATTTTTTATAATATGGCATTGCCTTATCAATAGAGATAGAAAAGCTATAAATTTTATGGGTCTTTGGTGCATCTTGCAAAACATTCTTGTTCTTAAACTCAAACACCTTCAGTCTGCAACACATAAAACTACATCTTCGTGACCTCTGAGCTTACCGCATACATGCACTACCTAAAGAAAAATGTGTCACAGCCCCCTGCCTTCCTGGAGGTTATGCTGTCTTCTGGTGGTGGCAGAAGCCTACCAGGCTAAATGATGGCCTCAGAGATACCCAAGTCCTGTTCTACGGAACCTGTGAATGTGATCTGCTATGGCAAGGGGGACTTTGTAGATGCGACCAAGTGAAAACCAGTGAAGTGTGGAGATTGTCCTGGATGATCCAGGTGGCCCTAAATATAACCACAAAGGTCCTCAGAAGGGAGTGGCAGGGGAGCCTCGGCCGCAGGCCAGGAAAGAGTGGACTCTTAGAGATGGCAGTAGAGGCTGATTCGAGGGAGAGGCCACAAGCTAAGCAACGCAGGTGCCTCCAGAAAAGGCGGGGGAGCAGGCTCTCTCCAGAGCCTCCAGCGGGGATCAGCCTGACACATCTCGATTCCAGCCCCATGGTGCTTTGGGCTCCTGGCCTCCAACTTGAAGACAGCACATTTGTGTGGTTCTCAGTCGAACCCAAGTCTGTTACAACAGCAGCTTAGAACAGCAACTCGCAGCCTGTTACCACGGCAAGGCAGTTCAGTGCAATCCATGGCATTGCATATCGCAGGTCAGCGCGAGTGGCTGCGAAGAGCCCATGGGGTGGGGGTTCACAGTGCACTCATCGCTTGCAGTTCTGGCAGCTGGAAGCACAAGAGCAAGGGGCTGGCAGGCCTGGCGCCTGCTCAGGCTGCTTCCTGGTCTGCAGGTAGCCGCTTTCTTCGGGGTCCGCCGTGGCCTTTTCCTCGCATGTCAGCCTCTGTGAGTGACCCACCCTCATGATCGTCTGACTCCAACTGCGTGAAAGACCGCAGTAGAAGCCTGGAGGTTCCGGAGTGTGTGAAGCGCAAATCAAACAGGGAAACCAGCATGGCCTCAGTGCCACCACTCGGCCGCCATCGCAGGGCAGAGCCCAGGCAAATCAGGCAAAGTGCTGAGGCTGGGGGCGCTGGCGAGCGGGGGCTCTTCCGCCAACTCACTCACACACCTGCAATGGTCACACTACAAAGCTGGGGTGTAGAGTGTGGATGTTAAATGGCCCCCGAGGGTCCATTTGTCCCGAGGGTCCATTTGTTGAAGACTTGGCCCACAGGGCAAGACTGGAAGGTCAAACCTTTAGAGGGTATAGTCTTGGGGAGGATGGCCTATAAAAGTCACTTAGGTCAAGTTGGTTGTTGTTGTTGTTATTGTTGTTGTTAGGTGCTGTCGACTCATAGAGACCCTACGTACAATGGGTAGAAACACTATTTTCAATGCTTCTATGTTGTTCATCTGCAGCGGTAGCCCTGTGGCATCTGATCCAGTCAGATCTCGGAAGCTAAGCAGGGTTGGGACTGGTTAGTACCTGGATGGGAGACTGTCTGGGAACACCAGAAGCTGTAGGCTTGGGAGAAGGACCTGGCAACCCCCTCCTAAAAATCAATCTGCCATTGAAAACCGTATGAACAGCAGAGAAGCACTGACAATAGTGTTTCCCCTGTTGAACAGAGGATCGCTATGAGTTGGATACCGACTCGATGGCACCTAACAACAACAACAACAATGTTGTTCATAGGGGGCTGGGATTTAGCTCAGTTTGTAGAGCGCTGCACTGCAGTCTCTGAGGTCCCAAGTGCAATTCCCAGCACTGCAAAAATGGGAGAAGGGCCTGGCAATCCACTCCCAAGGCAATCCCGAAACAGTCAGCCATTGAAAACCCTGTGAGGGTCGCTATGAGTCGGATACCGACTCGACAGCACCTAACAACAACAGCAATGTTGTTCATAGGGTTTTCAATGGCTGACTGTTTTTTGGGAGTGGGATGCCAGGTCCGTCTCCCAAGCCTACAGCACCTGGTGTTTCCAGGCAGTCTCCCATCCAAGTACTAACCAGGCCTGACCCTGCTTGGCTTCCAAAATCTGAAGGGATCAGATGCCACAGGCCTACTGCTGCAGTCAAGTTGGTTAGTAGCGTTGTTTAAATCTTTCACATTGAGTTTTTTCTACTTTTTATTGTTGTTGTTATTGTTGTTAGGGGCCATCGAGTCAGGTCGAACTCATAGTAACCCTGTGTAAAACAGAACTTCCTGATTCTGTGCCCAGCACACCATCTTATTTATGTTTAGCGCCATTGTTGCAGACACTGTGTCAATCCATCTAGTGGAGGGTTTTCCTTCTTTTCGTTGACCCACTACTCTCCCAAACATGATATCCTTCTCCAGGAATTGGTCCCTCTGACAACATGTCCAAAACACATCAGATGCAGTCTAGCCATCCTTGCTTCCAAGGAGCACTCTGGTTATAATTCTTCTAGAACAGATCTGTTGGTACTTTTGGCAGTCCATGGTATATTCAATATTTGTCTCCAGCACCATAATTCAAAAACATCAATTCTTCTCCTGTCTCCCTTGTTCAATGTCCAGTTTTCACAACCAGATAATTTGACTGAAAATACCATGGCATGAGTCAGGCGCACCTTTGTCTTCAATGTGCCATCTTTACTTGTCAACACTTTAAAGAAGTCTTTTATAACAGCTTTTCCCAAGGCAATGCGTCTTTTGATTTCTCAACTGCTGCTTCCAAAGTTGTTGATTGTAGAACCAAGTAAAGCAAAATCTTGATCCAGTTGTAAGGATTTTTGTTTTGCTGATGTTGAGTCACAATCCATACTGAAGGCTAAGAAGAAGCCTCAGAGGTCAGAAAATATGGCCTGGGTGATGATACTGGAAATCACATGATAGAATGTTGTCAGACCAATGACCTTTTCATTGCAAATACATTTATTCAATAACATAAACAGCAACTATACACATAGAATTCACCAGATGGAACATACAGGAACCAAATTGACTACATTTGTGGAAAAAGATGAGGGAAAAGCTCAACATCAAGTGTCAGAACAAGACCAGGTGCTGATTGTAGATCAGACCATCAGCTGCTCATAAACAGATTCAAACTAAAACTGAAGAAAATTAAAACAACTGTAAGAGCCAATATATGACCTTGAGTATATCCCACCTGAGTTCAGAGACCACCTCAAGAACAGGTTTAATGTATTAGACACGAATGATAGAAGACCAGACAAGTTATGGAATGACATCAAGGACATCATTCATGAGGAAAGCAAAAGGTTATTAAAAAGACAGGAAAAAAGAAAAGACCAAATTACATGTCAAAAGAGACTCTGAAACTTGTCCCTGAACATCAAGCAGCTAAAGTAAAAGGAAGACATGATGAAGTTAAGGAATTAAACAGAAGATTTCAAAGGGTAGCTCAAGAAGACAAAATCAAATATTATAATGACATGTGCAAAGAGCTGGAGACAGAAAACCAAAAGGGAAGAACATGCTCTTTTTCTCAAGTTTAAGGAATGGAAGAAAGAAATTCACTCCTTGAGTGACAATAGTGAAGGATTATGTGGGGAATATATTAAATGATGCAGGAAACATCAAAAGAAGATGGAAGGAATACACGGAGTCATTATACCAAAAAGAATTAGTGGATGAGCAGCCACTTCAAGAAGTTAAGTATTATCAGGAACCAATGGTGTTGAAGGACAAATTAGAAGCTTCCTTGACAGAACTGGTGAAACACAAGGCTCTAGGAATTGATGGGATACCAATAGATTTGTTTCAACAAACAGATGCAGCACTGGAGGCACTAACTTGTTTATGCCAAGAGATTTGGAAAACTTTTTATTAATTGAGGGATTTAAAATTTTTTCTTTTTTCTTTTTACAGTACTTGGGGGTTGAATCTAGGGCTTTGTACATACTTTGCAAGTGCTCTACTACGGGGCTGCACCCCCAGCCCAATTTTTGTATTTTTTAATTTTGAGTCAGGGTCTCACTAAGTTACATAGGCTACCTCTGGCCTTGAACTTCTTCCCTCAGCCTCCAGAGTCACTAGGATTATAGGTGTAGGTCACCACACCTGGCTAACTTTACATTTCTAACTACAATGTGGATTTATGCATTTCTCCCTTTGTTTTTTCAGGCTTTACTTTATGTGTTTTGAAGTTATGTTATTAGTTGTATACAAATTTAGACTGTTGTGACTTCCTAACCAGCTAATTCTTTCATCACTAAGAAACAACCCCCTGTATCTCTGTCAATATTGCTAGAGATCTACTTTGTCTGATAATTGATATAGTCAAACTTGTTTTTTCTAGTGCTTGTTGTTGTTGTTGTTAGGTGCCGTTGAGTCGGTATCCGACTCATAGCGACCCTCATAGGGTTTTCAATGGCTGACTGTTCTGGGATTGCCTTGGGAGTGGATTGCCAGGCCCTTCTCCCATTTTTGCAGTGCTGGGAATTGAACTCTGGACCTCAGAGACTACCGTGCAGCACTCTACCAGCTGAGCTAAATCCCAGCCCCTTTTTAGTGCTTACCAGTTGCATATGTCTTTTTCCATTTTACTTTTGCCTTATCTTTCTATTTACAAAGAACACACAATTGTGTCTTGTTTTTTGTATTCGAGCTGATAATCTTTCCCTGTTGATTGGAACATTTAAACCATTTCAATTTGATGTAATTAATGTGGTTGGTTTTAAGTCTACCATTTTGCAAGTTGTTTCCATTGATTCTATGTGTTCCTTTCCTTCTTTCCTCCCTTTTCCTTCTCCTCCCCCTGCTCTTCCTCCTTCTCCTTGTCCTCTTCCTCCTCCTTCTCTTCCTCCTGCTCAGCCTCCTCTTCCTCCTCCACCTCCTCTTTCTCCTTGGGCTGGGATGGAACCCAGAGCCTTGGGCAAGCTAGCCACGTATTCTACCACACAGCTATACCCCAGCCCTTACCTGCTCTTTTTTACTTTTTTTCTCCGTTTCTTTCTCTGAATCAATTAAATTTTATTTTTAGTATTCTATCTCATCTTTATGCCTTTGCTGGCTGTACAAATTGTTTTCCCCTTTACTGTACCTCTGGGTGTTGTAGTATCTTCTTAACCTATCGTGATACACTTTGAATTAATATTATACTATTTCATATATATTATAAGAATCTTACAACAACAGACTTCCATTTATCCCTTCCCTTGTCCTTTGTGTTATTATAGTTGGTGTTCTATGTTATGATTGCCATGTTGTTGCTGTTGTTAGGTGCCACTGAGTCAAGTCCGACTCATAGTGACCCTGCCTATGCCGCTGGTATCTCACATACCAGCAGGGTCACCCATGGTGGACAGGTTTCAGGTGAGCTTCCAAAATAAGCAGACTAGGGAGTAGGCACTTGTGAACCACTCCCAAAACAACTTGTTGTTGTTGTT